>AWOL01S0003851.1:52449-113255 GCA_000715115.1 Nicotiana otophora | reverse complement strand
ATATATATATATATATATATATATATGCGGGTGGAGGTGTATTCCACAATATCAAAACTCTACACAAAGTGGCCTTGCCGGCTCACCCCAATGTATGCGGGTGGAGGTGTAATCCCAATCACAATACCATATATAAACTCAAAGTCAAAAAGTTTGTCATTACATTTAAAGTCGTAATTTCTCATATCATTGGAATACTTCATGCTCATGCTCATCATGGAGAAACATAACTCATTGTATTAGCACATGCATGGTAAATCAATAAGTCGATTTCAATGGCACATGGGCACAATTCTTTTTCTTAAGGTTCATCATCATTTATCAAAGGACATCTCCCTTCCATCTCATTACTCACTCCCTTGACATCTTGAGATCATTATCTAGGTCCATGACTCTTGGGTACTTAAAAATCAAAGTCATTTACATACATTATTGCAGAAGCACGCAACTATAGTTGAAACCATTGGGACATACAACACTTCATAATTCTCATTTAGGCAACGACTATATTTCATGTTCATACTATAACTTACTCGTAATTGCCATGGGTGATCATAGAACATTAAGATCATTTAGAACATTTAGGAACATCATAACCTTTACTCGCAATAAGTAGGGGCTTATAACACATTGGAAACAAAAGTACAAATACATACATCTCATAACCTTTCACACCATATATCACTTAATTCGTACTTTCAACCACTTACAACATTATTATTTCATTGGCTCTCTTGGCCATACATATGATACTTCTTTCATGGAACAATGGCCGTATTTCACATTCCACACTTTCATATCTTTCCTTTCATGGATCATCATCATAAATATCAACATATACAATATTCCGAAACTCACAACTTTAGGTCCATTGGCAATGAAGACTTTAAACACAATGGATTTCTTTCCAACAAGTAGAGTAAAATGATTGGCAATCGAAGAACAAGTTAAAATCATAAATGAGTAACACACCATTTATTCTAGAAATACTTTTTTCCAAAAGGCGAATAAACCATTTCAACGCATGATTATGTAAGAGCTCAAAACATATTGGAAATACCTACCAAGCATAGCATTAGTTCGAACAACCATATTTGGACATTACTTGAGTACATAAGCTTTTGGGTAATTCTATTTTCGGAGTGAATTTGGAATAGTTTAATCAAGGCTCATTTCATAATATTTCACACATCATTTCATTTTGTTGGCACTATTGGCCACAAGTATAACTTTCATTCTTTGTACGGTATTCACACTTTATATCCCCAACTCACTACTTTCACTTTCAAGCATCTTTATAGATTATCGACAATAAAGAATCTCTAATCATGACTTTTAGTACACCTATGAGCAATTAAGAGTCTTAAGCACATTGAGACTTCTTACACAATTTGGCATAAAAGCCTTAACTTGAAACACTACTTGGAGTCATAACATGTTTATACCCAACTCTCACTTTGAACACATTCCCGAAGGATAACATCATATGATAAGAGCATCCGGAACACATTTTAAACATATACCTTTCAACACAAAGTTTATTCGAAATAGTTGATTTATAAAGAATAACTCGGAACTTACAAGAACATCATGGAATGCAATTCAAGGAAAGAAGTTTAGCCAACATACCTCGCTTTGAACTTTCTTTAAATTACTACAACGTTCCGAAAATTCTAGCAATCCCAATCTATTTTGATACATAACAAAAGCTGAAGCATAATTAGGAAGATATTCATGGTCTCAGCTCATTTGAGCATTTTATCAAACACTAGGTGTGCAAATTTAACTACAAGGTTCTTCTACAAGATTTTCTTCACTCCACAACCCAAACTTTACTTATTTGAGTTCAATAATCTTATCACAAACCTTATTAGTACAAGAATATATAAATAATACTCTTACACCCAAGAATAATACTTGCAATCACCCATCTTTTACCCCAAACACGAAATTGAAGACTATGGGTTTGAATCTTACCTCTTAGATGAAGATCTTTTGATTGGCTTCCTTGATCCTTGAAGATTAGTGCAAGATTGGATGATTAGAATGTTAGGTTTCCTCCTTCTCTCTCTACAATTCTCTTACCTCTCTCTAAAACCCTCAGAAAACACCCTAAAATAAGCCCCAAAGGTTATTTATCAAAATGGGGTCGGATTATAAAAATAGAAAAATCAGCCCTCCAAAATCAGGTCTGCGATCGCATAATAGACCGCAGAATGGGTATGCGGGTCGCACAATTGACCGTGAAACTGGTGCCCAAAACTGGGTTGCATATCTGTGTGTTGCCGGCCACACTTATAATAGGGAGGCTACACTTAAACGGGTCTTCAAGTCATGCCCAAATATGGTTGTTTTAACTAATGATATGCTTTGTACGTATATCGAATGTGCTTTAAGCTCTTACATATTAAGGAGTTAAAATTGTGCATTTCCGTTTTCGGGAAAAGTATTTCAAGAATAAATGGTGTGTCACTTGTTTATGATTTTAACTTGTGCTTCGATTCCTAATAATCTTGCTTCATTTCATTGCAAAGGAAAATTTTGTGTTTAAAGCCTTCATTACTAATGAACATAAAATTGGAATTTTCGGAATATTCTATATGTTCATGCTTATGATGATGATCCTTTAAAGTGTGGAATATGAAATACGGCCATCGTGTCATGAAATAAGAATCATATGTATGGACAAGAGAGCAAATGAAATAATGATGTTGTAAGTGGTTGAAAGTACTAACGAAGCTATATATGGTGTGATAGGTTATGAGGTGAATGTATTTATATTTCTATTTCCTTTGTATGCAAAACAAAATTGTTTTTGGGAGTATCATTAGTCGCCGAGGAAGGGTAGGTTGAAATAAACTAACCCCAAAATTACACGTGCTGGTGTAGGATTGGATTGTGATTATTCCCCTTATTTGGGATGAGATTGATGTGATGAAATTATTCCCCTTATCTAAAATGAGATGATTGCTAGTGAAGGGTGATGACGATCCACACGGCATTGTGGTGAGGCTGCCTGGCCGATCAGGTCTAGATCAAACGCCATGTCGCACATATGGTGGTGATTGAGATAGTGATTGTGATTGTTGTTGATGTCTTCGGATTAGACGACCTAGCCAATGTAACAACCTGTTCGGTCGTTTTGAGTGTATTTTCCCGGAGCCCCTATTTACTACTTCCCCTGTATCATTTTCTGCTTATGAGACTTGCCGGGAGGTTTTGTTATGGTTTCGGAGTGATTTGGGACACTTAGTCCCTAAAACAGAAGCCTAAGTCTTAGGATTTTGACCGTAGTCGGAACTGTGTGAAGATGACTATGGAATGGAGTTTCGTTAGCTCCGTTGGGTGATTTTGGACTTAGGAGCGCATCCGAAATGAGATTTGGAGGTTTGTAGTATAATAAGGCTTGAAATGGCGAAAGTCGAATTTTAGGAGATTTTGACCAGAAGTGGACTTTTTGATATCGGGGTCGGATTCCACTTCTGGAAGTTGGAGTAGGTCCGTAATGTTGAAAATGTCTTATGTGCAAACTTTTAGGTCAATCAGACGTGGTTTGATAGGTTTCGGCATTAGTTGTAGAAATTTGAAGTTTCAAGTTCATTAAGTTTCGATTGGAGGGTGCTTCATGTTTTTGTTATTGTTTGATGTGATTTGATGGCTCGACTAAGTTTGTATGGTATTTTAGGACTGGTTGGTATGTTTGGTTGAGGCACCGGGGGACTCGGGTGAGTTTCGGATGCTTAACAAATCATTTTGAACTTGTGAAATATAGCGGATTATCTGGTTTTCCCAGTTGCTGGTTTCCTTCTTCGCGTTCGTGAGGGGTGTTCCGCACTCGCAAAGAGGAGCTTAAGGCAGGAGGAAAGGGTGTTCTTCGTGTTCGCGAAGGGGGTGTTAGGCTGTGCTTCGCGAACGCGAGAAGGGGATCGCGTTCACGTATAGGAAGTTGAGCTGCTGGGACCCCAGGCCTTTTTTCCTACGCGTTCGCGATGTTGGTCCCGCGTTCGCGTAGGGTTGAGCTGAGTGGTCTTCGCGTTCACAATAGGGGTATCGCGTTCGCAAAGAAGGATTTGCCTGGGTAGAATATAAGATTTCAAAAACGAGGGTTTGGCCATTTTTATCAAAACTTGAGTTTGAGAGCTCGAATTTGGGCGAGATTTTTAGGGATTTTCAGAGACATCATTTGGGTAATGATTCTTCACTTGATTTTTGGTTATATCCCACTAATCTATCACTAATTTCACCTTTTAATTTCGTATTTGGGTGGAAAATTTGGGAAAAATGGGAAGAAGTTCTTCAACTAAGATTTTGGGTTTCGGTTGAGATTTTGATATCAGATTTGGATAACTTTGGTACGAGTGAACTCGTGAGTGAATGGGATTTCGGGTTTTATGACTTTCGTCGGATTTCGAGATGTGGGTCCGGGGGGAGGGGGTGTTGAGCCTATTTAAGATTTCAGCTTATAATATCGTGTTTTTCTAGTGAAATTGATTCTTTTAGCCTATATTAATTATATCATACTGCTTGTGGCTAGATTCGGGGCATTCAGAGACTGATTCGAGGGGCAAAGACATTTCGGAGTAGGATTTTACGCTATTTGAGGTAAGTAACAGTCTTAAATCTGGTCCCGAGGGTATGAAACCCCAGATTTTTGGTATGATGTGATTATTTTGGAGGTGACGCGCATGCTAGAAATTTATCGTGGGGGATTGTGACTTGGTCTGTCCCGTGAGACTGTAAAGTCGAATAGCTTATTGTTAATTACGTGTTCTCTCTATCTTCTAGAAATTTGACTGCCACTCATGTTAGATACCATGCTTAGGCCATATGATATCATTGTTGGGACCAACAGCGGTCGGGTACTTGTTGAATTAGCTGTTATTTGTTGTCTTGTAATCAGTCACGATTTTACTTCCGTGTCATATCTCCGTTTCCTCTTGTTTTCTTGTCGATACTTATTATCATCTCTTTTGGGCTGATTTGTATGATTTCTGGGAGCCCGAGAGGCTGGAGAGGTTAGTGTCTGAGATAGGGCGTGAGTGCCGAGCTGTGAGCTCTGTGAGTGTATATGGATCGGGTTGCACGCTACAACAGGCCTGAGGGATGAATGTATATGGATCGGGTTGCACTCCGCAACAAGCCTTATGGCTATTATGGATTGTGGATCGGCTTTCACGCCGCAGCGAGCCTCAGAGCTACTTATATGATTGGATCGGGCTGCACGCCGCAGCGATATAGAGCTTGGAATGAAGGAGCCCCTCCGGAGTCTGTACACCCCCAGTAAGCGCAGGTACCTATTGAGTGTGATTATTGAGGGCTAAGAGCCAAGTGTTTGAGCTATTAAGAGCTTGAGTGATTGTTATCCTAAGAGGTTGCATTTGTTTCCTTTGTTGCTGCACTTAGCTGAAATAGGTCATTGTTCTGAACTTCTAGCAAATATTGTATCCGGTTTATCTGAACTTAGAAAATGTACAACTGACTAAAATTATATTGTCAGAATTGAATCATGTCTACTCTCATTGCTGAAATTACTGAAGTGAACTGTAATTGTATAGCTCGTCACTACTTCTCAGTTCCTTATTTATTTTTGTTATTTACTGAGTTGGTTGTAATCACGATACACCCTGCACTTCATGTGCAGATCCATGTGTATTCGGTCACGGAGGACGTTGATCTCGTGCGTGGTGGAGTATCGGAGATTCACGAGGTAACTACCAGCGTTCGCAGTCCTTGCCTCTCCTTTCTTGTTATCTTTCTTTTCTGTACTGGCATTTAGACACAGACTCTTGTAGACACTGTTTCCTAGACTGGTTGTTTAGATGCATTGTATTTTGAGTTTAACTCTTGTCTTTATGAAAACTGTGCACTATCAAGCACGTGGTTATTTTGTGAATCATTTGAAGTATTTTGAAAAATCCGCTTGCCTAGTACCATCAATAGGCGCCATCACGATAGGTTAGAGTTTTGGGTCATGACAAGTTAATACCAGAGCCTAGGTTATATAGGTCTCATGAGTCATGAGCAGGTTAGTAGAGTCTTATGGAGATATCTGTACTTATCTTCGAGAGGCTGCGGTAGGGGCAGAGGTGTAGCTCGCACCACAGCTAGGGCAGCACATGTAGATCCACCAATTGCCACGGTTCAGGAGCCGCTTCCAGTTGTGGATGAGCCTGTGGGACCAGCTCAGGCACCACCTATGCCCATTGCGATTCCAGGCCTCCAGGAGGCTTTAGCTCAGATTCTGAAGATGTGCACCAGTCTTTCTCAGGCGGTTTTGTTCCGGCCACAGCAGCCAATTCTTAGGCCAGAGGAGGTGCTCAGACTCCTGCCACCTGCACACTAGAGCAGGTGGTACAGGGACTCCAGACATCGGAGGCACCACCGGCCCAACCGGTTGCAACTGCTTAGGACTATGTGTTTCCTGTCATGCCCGATGATGAGCAGCATTGATTGGAGAGGTTTGGGAGACTCCAGTCTCCATCTTTCAGTGGTATCGAGGGAAAGGATGCACCGGGCTTCTTGGACAGGTGTCAGAGGATACTCCATAAATTAGGTATTCTAGAAGCCAGTGGGGTCTTGTTCACTACTTGTCAGTTCTTTGGGGCTTCCTTAAGTTAGTGGGAGGCTTACAAGAGGCGTAGGCCGGTCGGCGCAGCACCCCTTACCTGGCAGCAGTTCTCCAGTCTATTCCTTAAGAAGTTTGTGCCTCAGTCCCGTAGAGAGGAGCTGCGCATGCAGTTCGAGCAGCTTTGTCAGGGCGATATGTTTGTGACTCAGTATGAGATGAGATTTTCTGAGTTGGCCCGTCTTGCTATCTGGTTGGTTCCCACAGACATGGAGAGGATCAAGAGGTTCATAGATTGCCTCGCTTTTCAGCTGCAATTGCTTATGACTAGAAAGAGAGTGTCTGGTGCTACTTTTGATGAGGTTGTCGACATTGCTCGTCAGATTGAGATGGTTCGCAGTCAGGAGCGGGTTGAGAGGGAGGCCAAGAGGCCTCATGGACAAAGTGGGTTTAGCGTTGTTTCTTCTGGGGGTCATTTCACCACAAAAGGGGTCGTCCTTTCAGACATGCTCAGATGGATCACCCAGTTCACCGTGGTTCATCATCTGGTAACTGTGTGAACCATGGATAGATGATGCACCACGGTGAACTGGGCGAGCCATCTAAGCATGTCTGAAAGGACGACCCCTACCGTGGTAGAACTGACCCCCAGAAGGAACACCGCTAAACCCACCCTGTCCATGATGCCTCTCGGCCTCCCTCTCAACCCGCTCCTGGCTACGAACCATCTCAATCTGACAAGCAATGTCAACAACCTCATCAAAAGTAGCACCAGACACACTCTCTCTAGTCATAAGCAATTGCAGCTGAAAAGCAAGGCCATCTATGAACCTTCTGATCCCCTCCCTATCTGTGGGAACCAACCAGATAGCATGATGGGCC
This sequence comes from Nicotiana otophora, assembly GCA_000715115.1. Classification (NCBI taxonomy): domain Eukaryota; kingdom Viridiplantae; phylum Streptophyta; class Magnoliopsida; order Solanales; family Solanaceae; genus Nicotiana; species Nicotiana otophora. The sequence continues at coordinate 105,808 of AWOL01S0003851.1, read as the reverse complement.
AACTCAGAAAATCTCATCTCATACTGTGTCACTGACATATCGCCCTTATAAAGTTGCTCAAACTGCCTGCGCAGCTCCTCTCTACGGGACTGAGGCATGAACTTCTTAAGGAATAGACCGGAGAACTGCTGCCAGGTAAGGGGTGCTGCGCCGACCGGACTAAGCCTCTCGTAAGCCTCCCACCAACTGAAGGGAGCCCCAGAGAACTGACAAGTAGTGAACGAGACCCCACTGGTCTCTAGAATACCTGATGTACCGAGTATCCGCTAACCTCTGTCTAAGAAGACCTGTGCATCCTCTCCCTCGGTACCACATAAAGATGGTGGCTGGAGTCTCCCGAGCCTATCCAATCGATGTTGCTCATCATCGGGCATGACATGAACTACATAGTCCTAAGCAGCTGCAACCGGCTGGGTTGGTGGTTCCCCCGGTGTCTGGATTCACTGTACCACCTTCTTTGGTGTGCAGACGACAGGAATCTGAGCACCTCCTCCGGCCTGAGAAGTGGCTGTTGCGGCCGGAATAGAGACCGCCTGAGCAAGACTGGTGCATATGGTCAGAATCTGAGCTAAGGCCTCCTGAAGGCATGGAATCGCAATGGGCACAGGTGGTGCGTGAGTTGGTCCCACAGGCTCATCCACAACTGGAGCCTGCCCCTGAACTGGGCAACTGGTGGATCTGTAGGTGTTGCACTAGCTGCTATGCGAGCTGCACCTTTTCCCCTATCGAGGCCTCTACCGTGACCTCGGCCTCTCGCGGCCCTGACTGGTGGTACTGGTGGCAGTCCATCCTGCCCCGTAGCACGCGTTCTCACCATCTCTGAGAGAATAGAATAACAGAAATTCATTTACTAGAATCAAACGATTAGCACGACAAGAATTTAAGAATGTGAAATTTCCTAAGGGTTCGGGAGCCTCTCGAAGATAAGTACAGACGTCTCCGTAAGACTCTACTATCCTACTCATGAATCATGAGACCTATGTAACCTAGGCTCTAGTACCAACTTGTCACGACCCAAAACTCTAACATGTCGTTATGGGGCCTATCGATGTTACTAGGCAAGCGGATTTTTCAAAATACTTCAAATGTTTGACAAAATAAACCAAAAGCTTGATATGACAGAGTTTTCATAAAGATAGGAGTTAAACTCAAAATACAACGCATATAAACAACCAGTCTAAGAAACAGTGTCTACAAGAGTCTGTTTCTAAATGCTAGTACAGAAAAGAAAGATAACAAGAAAGGAGAAGCAATGTCTGCGAACGCCGGCAACTACCTCATGAATATCCGATACTCAACCACGCATGAGATCAACATCATCTGTGACTAGATATACCTGGATCTGCACATGAAGTGCAGGGTGTAGAGTGAGTACAACCAACTCAGTAAGTAACAAAAATAAATAAGGAACTGAGAAGTAGTGACGAGCTATATAATTACCGTTCACTTCAGTAATTTCACCAATGAGAGTAGACATGATTCAATGCTGGCAATTTAAATTAAGTCAGTTGTACATTTACTAAGTTTAGATACACCGGATACAATATTTTCTAGAAGTTCAGAACAATGACATATTTCAGTTAAGTGCAGAAATAAAGGAAACAAATGCAACCTCTCAGGATAAAAATCACTCAAGATCTCACTAGCTCAAACACTCGGCAATCACACTCAATAGGTACCTGCGCTCACTGGGGGTGTACATACTACGGAGGGGTTCCTTCAGCCCAAGCGCTATATCGCTGCAGCGTGCAACCCGATCCAATTATATATCGCTGCAACGTGGAAGCCGATCCAAAATCTATAAATAGCCATAAGGCTCATTGCAATGTGCAAATCGATCAATATGCATTCAGCCCTCAGGCCTGTTGCGGCGTGCAACCCGATCCATATACACTCACATAGCTCACAGCTCGGCACTCACGCCCTATCTCAGACACTAACCTCTCCAGCCTCTCAGGCTCTCAGAAATCATACAAATCAGCCCAAAAGAGATGATAACAAGTATCAACAAGAAAACAAGACGAAAAGGAGATATGAAACGCAAGTAAAACTGTGACTGAGTATAAGACAACAAATAGCAGCTAATTCAACAAATACACGACCACTGCGGGTCCTAACAGTGATATCATATGGCATGAGCATGGTATCTAACATGAATGGCAGTCAAATTTCTAGAAGACAGAGAGAACATGTAATTATCAATAAGCTATTCGACTTTACAGTCTCACGGGAGGGACCGAGTAACAATCCCCCATGGTGCACGCCCGTCACCTAGCATGTGCGTCACCTCCAAAATAATCAATTCATATAAAAAATATGGGGTTTCACACCCTGAGGACCAGATTTAAGACTGTTACTTACCTCAAATAGCGCACAATCCTCCTCCGAAATGCCTTTGCTCCTCGAATCAGTCTCCAAATGCCTCGAATCTAGCCACAAGCAGTACAATATAATTAATATAGGCTAAAGGAATCAAATCGTCAAGAAAAGCACGAAATTATAAGCTGAAATCTGAAATAGGCTCAACCCCCCTCCCCCCTGGGCCCACGTCTCGAAATCAGATGAAAGTCACAAAACCCGAAAGCCCATTCACTCACGAGTTCTCTCGTACCAAAGTTATCCAAATCCGATATCAAAATCTCAATCGAAACCCAAAATCTTAGTTGAAGAACTACTTCCCATTTTCCCCAGATTTCCACCCAAATGCGAAATTAAAAGGTGAAATTAGTGATAGATTAGTGGTATATAACCAAAATCAAGTGAAGAATCGTTACCCAAATGATGTCTCTGAAAATCTCTCAAAATCTCGCCCAAATTCGTGCTCGCAAACGCAAGTTTTGATAAAAATGGTCAAACCCTCATTTTTGAAATCTTATATTCTGCCCAGGCAAATCCTTCTTCACGAACGCGATACCCTTGTCGCTAACGCGAAGACAACTCAGCTCAACCTTACGCGAACGCGGGACCAACATCGCGAACACGTAGGCAAAAAGGCCTGGGTCCCAGCCGCTCAACTTCCTCTACGCGAACGCGATGCCCTTCTCGCATTCGTGATGCACTGCCTAACAACCCCTTTGCGAGCGCGACCCCCACTTCGCGAACGCGAAGAAAAACCTTTCCTCCTACCTCCAGCTCCTCTTTGCGAATGCGGAACACCCCTCGCGAACACGAAGAAGGAAACCAGCAACTCGGAAAACTAGAAAATCTGCTATCTTTCACAAGTCCAAAATGATCCGTTAAGCATCTGAAACTCACCCGAGGCCCCCGAGACCTCAACCAAACATACCAACCAGTCCTAAAACACCATACGAACTTAGTCGAGCACTCAAATCACATCAAAAAACAACAAAAACATGAATCACCCTCCAATCCAAATTTAATGAACTTGAAACTTCAAATTTCTACAACCGATGCCGAAACCTATCAAACCATGTTCGAATGACCTCAAATTGTGCACAAAAGTCATATTCAATATTATGGAACTACTACAACTTCCGGAATCAGAATCCGACCCCGATATCAAAAAGTCCACTTTTGGTCAAAACCTCCAAAATTTCGACTTTCGCCATTTCAAGCCTAATTCTACTACGGACCTCCAAATCACATTCCAGGCGTGCTCCTAAGTCCAAAATTACCCAATGGAGCTAACAGAATCGGAGTAACTCCATTCTAGAGTCATCTTCACGCAGTTCTGACTATGGTCAAAATCCTACAACTTAAGCTTCTGTTTTTAGGGACTAAGTGTCCCAAATCACTCCGAAACCACAACAAAACCTCCCGGCAAGTCTCATAAGCAGGAAAATATACGAGGGAAGCAGTAAATAGGGGATCGGGGATAATACACTCAAAACGATCAGCCAGGTCGTTACATCGGCTAGGGCGTCTCAACCGAAGACATCAACCACAATTACAATCACAAATCACTATCTTATTACTGATATACCACCATGAATTTAGCACGGAGTCTGATCAAGGGCCGATCGGCTAGGTTGTCTCATCCGAAAATATCAACCACAATCACAATCACTATCTCAATCATAACCATTAAGCATAATCACCACCATATGTGCGGGATGACGTCTTATCTCGACCTGATCGGCCAGGCTGTCTCACCACAATGCCCTGTGGATCAACATCACCCTTCGCTATCAATCATCTCATATTAGATAAGGGAAATAATTTCATCACATCAATATCATCCTAAATGAGGGGAATAATAACAATCCAATCCTACACCATCACGTGTAATTTCGGGGTTAGGTTATTTTAACCTACCCTTCCTCGGTGACTAACGATACTCCCAAAAACATTTTTGTTTTGCATAGAAAGGAAACCAAAATACAAATACATTCACCTCATAGCCTATCACACCATATATAACTTCATTAGTACTACACAACATCATTATTGCATTGGCTCTCTTGGCCATACATATGATTCTTCTTTCATGGCACGATGGTCGTATTTCATATTCCACACTTTCAAGGATCATCATCATAAGCACCAATATATAGATTATTCCGGAAATCCCAACTTAAGTTAATTAGTAATGAAGGCTTTAAACATAAAAGTTTCCCTTGCAAAGAAATGGAGGAAGATTATTAGCAATCAAAGAACAAGTTAAAATCATAAACGAGTGACACACCATTTATTCTTGAAATACTTTTCCCGAAAACGGCAATAAACAATTTCAACTCATGAATATGTAAGAGCTTAAAGCACATTGGAAATACGTACAAAGCATATCATTAGTTAAAACAACAACATTTGGACATGACTTGAGGACATAAGCTTTTAGGAAAATCTATTTTCGCAGTCAATATAGAACAGTTGAATCAAGGCTCATTTCATAAATTTTATCACATCATTTGATTTCATTGGCACCACTAGCCACAAGTATAACTTTCATTCTTGGCACGGTGGCCACTCTTTATATCTCCAACTCACTTCTTTCACTTTCAAGCATCTTTATAGATTATCAACAATATGAGCATCCGAAATCAAGGCCTTAAGTATATATATGAGCAATAGGAGTTTTAGGCGCATTAAGTATTCATTCCAAGTTATGAATAAAGGACATTCATTTGAACATGAATTGAAGTTATAACGCTTTAACACATAAACCATACTTGAACACACTCCCGAAGGAGAACATGATGAGACAGGAGTAATTAGAACACGATTTGAGTAAATTCATCTGTCGACACTTTTCTTACTTGGGATAATCGAATTTATAAGGAATAACTCTAAATATGAGAATTAGGAACCTGGGCCAACTATACTTGAAACTCATGGGAACATCATGGAATTCAATTCCAAGAAAAACGTTTAGCCAACATATCTTACTTGAGATTTCCTTAAGTTACTACAAGGTCTCAACACCTCTAGCATTATAAATCTATAGGAAGATAGGGAAAACCGGATAATAGTTAGAAGGATTCTCATGACATAAGTCTCTTTGGAATTTTGTCAAACACCTATTATGCCAAATTGACTACAAATCTCTACAATGGTAATCCCTTCCTCCCTCAACCAATTTCAACAACAAACTACACAAAATAGTTGAACAACCCCACATACTACCACATAGTGTTACATGCATGGTCTATCTCAAATTCCATAACTTAATTAAACCCATAACAATTGTATGAAGGTTTTAGGACAAGGCCTTACCCGAATAGATGATGGTCTAATGAGTGGCTACCCTTGAATCTTAAAGATTGGGGCAAGGATCGATGATTACAATTGCTAGGTCTTCTCCCTCTATCTCTAAGATACTCTCACTTCTTTCTAAAACATCAAATATTTTCTTCAAAATGATCCCCAAAGGCTATTAATCAAAATGGGGTCGGGTATGAAAATTTCTAAAAAGACCCCCGAAGTTAATTATGTGGTGCAATTTTGTGGTAGCAGAACGGATATGTGGCTAGCAGAATAGATATATGGCCAGAAAAATAGATATGTAGCAAGCAGAACGGTTTTGAATCCAGCAGAATGGCCACAAAATGATTTTTATATTCTGGGTTGGGTTGGGTTTGGTCCATTCCGCGATGCAATTTCGCGGTAGCATAATCATTATTCGGCAAGTAGAATCATTATGTAGCCAGCAAAACTAGTTTTCAAAATTTTCCCCTCTTTTGTTACACTCCACAAAAGATCTATGGTCCGCGAAGCAATTCTGCGGTCGCATAAAGGACCGTAGAAACGCCATGTTCTACATCAATTTTCCTCCAACTACCTAATGCATTGTACAACCCAAAATGTACGTACCGCTACTCCTTTTCTACAATCATCAGAAACATTAGCCTACCTCGGCATCACGAAACCTTAAATTCCTTGGCAAAATTTTATGGGACATTACATCCTTGCCCGCTTAGGATCATTCATCCTCGAATGAGGAGTAGAGTCAGCCCTAAACACCTAACATAACACATCTCAAGGCCCCAAATTTTATCTAACTCTCAAATATTTCAGAAATTTTGGCAGAGTCTCCTCTGTAATTGGGCCTATCCACCTACTAGAGAATTACCTAAACCACTCCTAACAACATATCCACAAATTAACAAAGCATCACAATATTCCAATAACACAAATTTCAACACTACCAACATTACATTAATAAAAGTTGCATCTGGACATCAACTGTACATATTTGAATCATAACACTTAGAAAGTACCTTTTGAATCACAACCATTTGCTATACAAACAAGTGAAAATATTCTCTTTCCACAATACACTCGGCCTTCGAGGTGACCTCCTCGAATAATTAGACTGCGCCATATCACTTGGAAGAGGTAATCTCAACTCCCGGATTTATCTAACAAGAATGACAATTCGGTACCTCTCATAGGCCAATTATCCATTAACTGGAGCCTCAATAGCTTCCACCGGAATGATAGACAAAGGATTTTCAACTACCTTCTTTGACGTGGACACATAAAACACCATGTGCATGGAGAACAATGATGGAGGATATCATACTCATAGGTTGACCCATTTCCTTCAAGATTCCATAGGGCCCAATGTGAACTACACCTACTTTACCTTCCTTAACAATTCACCAAATATATTCATCTAGAAAATCTTGATAATAACCTGTTCAATTTCTTTAACTCTAAATCTCTACGTCGAACACCCAAGATAAACCTTAGGCGACCTTCAACAATTATTCTAAGATGTGCTAGCATGAATATGACCATAAAGTTTTCTACCCAATATGTTTGATCATGAGATGATGCTTTTTCTTTGACATGTTTGGACCTTCAACACCCATAGATGTAATACAAAGAGGAACTATGGGGTTCGAGATTGAGCTGGAATTATTCAAAAATTGACCAATGTATTGAGCAGGGCATTTCAGGAGGTTATATCTTAACAGATATGAAGGTTAATACCAATAGCGGTGACGTATATAATCATTGTGATGACATCATTGATTCGACAAATGAGGTATAGAGTTTCCTAGTAGGCATTGAAAATGTGGGAACCATGTACATGATCTTAAGATGTAAACGAAATGAGTCGTGTTAGACATGGGATACATGGGTGGCATGATCGGGAGGATAAAGACGTTAGCATACGTTATTCTTGGAAGACGATGAGTTAATAAAGGGACAATAACAATTGTTTTATTCCATGTGGGTCTTGTTCGACAATAATAAACCTTAAGGAGAAATAGCCAAGTACGTTACACCAGTCGCCTCCTGGAGTGTAGGGAAAATCATTTTAACTCGAAATAAGAAGATTTTTGCACCATTAATGTGATAGGGGTTTCAAAATACTTGAAGTTGCGTTACGCTCTTAACAGTATTCTACACAAGGAGTCTATGCCACAAGCCCAAAAGGTTGAAATAGAGGTTGAACACTTGTGAGATTATTATCATTCTGACAGCTTAGTCCTTACTGATAGTTGATCTTATACGAGAGGACTAGAGATACGACAAACTTTTCTTTCAAATAAATATGCTCACGATATGTGCCAGAATCTGAAACATCCCCCTGAAGTGGGGAGGGAAAGGTCGCGGTAAGGCTACTTAACTCCAACCATACACGAGTGAAACCATGTAGCTAGGACATCCTAATATTGGGATTAAGTCATACATTGGTTATAGAGGTGCTAATGGTTAATATGATGCTCAGGGGAGAAGGACAAATAAAACTCCTATCCACCAAGGGATGTTGAATATTGAAGATAATAAACTCTTCGCATATGACAATGGCATAGTAAATGATCCTAGAAGCCGAGTGTTTAAAGATAACATAACCGAGGGAGACATTATAAAATAATCATGGAGGTTTGCGAATGTTCAGAATGAGTTCTTCACGGGTCTTATGACTTGAAAACTACCATATGCTACCGAAGGAGGGGAAAAACATTAATAACAAACATGATGCTATGATAACCCCAAAAGTGTATTTGGTCTTGACAAAGAGCCTATCAAGGATCCTTATGAGAAAGGAAGTGTTACAACAATATATGGAAATATGCGATCTCTCATGGTTATCCAACAATTTTTGGGAACTAGCTTAATGAATTTACTTACTAAGGAACACAGTCAGAATATGTTGTAGAGGTGTAAATAGAAACTGAACACTTGTTATGAACTAGACATGTTTCTACAATAATAACTCTCAAACTGCAATACTAGGCCACGTCATGGGAAACTATAATACTAGGATAAAAGAAAGTGAGCTATTTACTACGGAATGATCTAAGTGGACATGAAACTCATACTGAGATGGGCAAACAAAAAGATCTTACTATGATGAATTTGTGAAAATCTCAAATTTCAGAGGAACTTTATGTGGACACGTGACCCCTTTCAATTGACATGTACATATATGATAGGTGCTGATATATGCTCTCATGTTACTAGAAAGTGAAAAGGTTTCATGATAACGTTCACAAAGGGAGTAAATTGATGATTCAAACCATAAGAGCCACATAAATAGGAGAGAGAGAGAGAGAGAGAGAGAGAGAGAGACAGTGGCTCAAGAAGGATCTCAACAGTAGGCTGTCTTACATTAGATTCAATACCATGTAGGTAAACATTATGATGGTGCATGTACAAGTTAGCTGATATTCTCCATTTGAATCAACATGTTCTATAAGAAATTCATCACGTATAGTCCCTTGTTGAAAATTCGGGAAGCAAGTGGGAAGTGTTAACCTACGGTTATAACTCAATTCAAGGAAATAAATGTAGAGCGCAATTCCACAAAAGGTTGTAAACAAGAGAGTTTGTGATAAAGTGGCTTCAAGAATAATGCATCTCGTTCAAAGAGTAGCTACATGCAATGTTTTGCGATTCAGTTTCTTGTTAAGACCATGTTTATAAAGGCTCTTCAATATGGATGTACATCTACAACAACGAACATTATGCGGTCTTCATAATGATGTTCTAAGGAGTGACGTATTTGGTGATTTTGGGTTGACGGGGCAATACCTTATATGATGCCCCTCGACTCCACATATATTGGTACATTATTGACATACCCCAAATGATATCTCCGACACTTCACGCAATGGGGATGAGGTCCGTTAAACTGACTTGCCCCACTGACCTGATATTTACCCTTTTTTGCATAGATCATAAGCTTCCCCCTTATCCTTCCTCCAGGCCTTCACGCGGGAGTAACAATCTCTGTACCTGTTTGCTGTGTGGGCCCTTGGAATTGCCCAGGCCTGCCACCCCTAACACGCTCTTCAGCATACTCACGACATGATGCCAAGATAGGTGTCCCCAACCTAGGGCATTTGTTCTTCTTGTGCCCCCTCTTTCCACAACCATAACATATTTTAAGAGTCATCCAACATAAACCCAAGTGGTGTTTCTTACAAATAAAGCATTCTAGCTTATTGTTTCCAACAATCCTCCCTCGTTTCTTAGGTGCCCTAAGCACATGATTCAGCGACGTGGTAACATTAATAGGAACAAGGGCATTTTCCCTAGCAACTAGTTCTTTCAATACCTCCTCGCTGCCTCGAACGCGTAGGTTACTCATCTGGAAAATGAGACATGACGAGAAAATTAACTTCCTACCTCTAGCTCTACCGCGCGATCTAGAGTATCAGAGAAGGGTGACATTCCTAAATGCCCAAGTAGCCTCCTAATTATAGATATGGCCAACAACACACCGATAAAAAGGACTCTACTAGACATGGCTTCGAGATATCCTAGGACACTTTAACACCTTAGGCTCTGATACCAATTTTGTCATGCCCCAACCTCGGGGAGCACGACCGGCGCTAAGCCGAGATAACCCGGTCAAGCAAGCTTGTTAGATACTTTCTACCCGACCCTGCCTATGAATAGAGTGGATATGTATTCAATTGTTTAAACATTACGAGGATTTCCTAATCAACATCAATTCCATTAACATTAGTAGCTTGATATATAATTCCCAAAATATATTACCCATTCATAATTTGAAGTGGAACATGTGGTACAAATACAACATTTCTAGTTTTGACTTTCCCAACACCAATGTACAACTCATAACATGTCTAAGGAGCCTCTAAGTACAACAGAAGAGTAGTATGGAAGTGCCGGCGACAAGGCCCCGGCTATACCTCAAAACACAAATTACGACATCAAGTGACATCAGGCCCGGAATAGAGTAGGGCTCACCAAAACATGTTCATTAAGGAATAACTCATAATGAGGACTAAAGATGCCCGCTGATGAACCACCTGCATCCATTGAAGATGTAGTGCCCCCAGAAATATAGACGTTAGTACATATGTAATAGTATGAGTATGTAAAGCTAAATGTCCTCTTTCGAAATATAATGCCTATATAAGAAAGGGAAAACCATTGAAACAATAAGCAACGATTGATGATATCCAAATGCTAAGTTAAAACATAACAATTTTTAAAATATGAAGATAATACTATGAAGATGATAATCAAAACATGAAGATATTATTATTTTTGGTTGGGAGACCTTTAATACCGATGTACCACCATGAATTTAGCACAAAGTCCGATCACGACCTGATCGGCTAGGCCATCTCATCCGATGAGATCAACCACAATCACAATCACTATCCCAGTACCGATATACCATCGTGAATATAGCACAGAGTCTAATCACGGCCTGATCGGCTAGGCCATCTCATCCGAAGACATCAACCACATTCACAATCACTATCTCAATCACAATCATTAATCCCAATCACCACCATATGTGTGGCATGGCGTCTGATCTTGACTTGATCGGCTAGGCCGTCTAACCACAATGTCGTGTGGATCTACATCACCCTTTGCTAATAATCATCTCATCCCAAATAAGGGGAATATTCACAATCCATTTCTACACCGGCACGTATAGTTTTGGGGTTAGTTTATTTCAACCTACCCTTCCTCGGTGACTAACTATACTCCCAAAAACATATTTGTTTTGCATACAAAGGAAACAGAAATACAAATACATTCACCTCATAACCGTTCACACCATATATAGCTTCATTAGTACTTTCAACCACTCACAACATCATTATTTCATTGGCTCGCTTGGCCAGACAAATGATTCATCTTTCATGGCATGATGGCCGTATTTCATATTCCACACTTTCATATCTTTACTTTCAAGGATCATCATCATAAGCATCAACATATAGAATATAATAGAAATCCCAACTTTAAGTTCATTAGTAATGAAGGCTTTAAACACAATAGTTTGCTTTGCAAAGAAATGGAGCAAGATGCTTTGCAATTGAAGCACAAGTTAAACTCATAAAAGAGTGACACACCATTTATTCTTGAAATACCTTTCCCCAAAAGGGCAATGCAAAATTTCAACTCATGAATATGTAAGAGCTTAAAACGCATTGGAAATACGTACAAAGCATAGCATTAATTAAAACACTCACATTTGGGCATGAATTGAGGACATAAGCTTTTAGGAAAATCTATTTTTGAAACCAATTTAGAATAGTTGAATCAGGGCTCATTTCATAACCTTTCTCACATCATTTAATCTCACTGGCACCACTGGCCACAAGTATAACCTTAATTCTTCGCACGGTGGCCACACTTTATATCTCCATCTCACTTCTTTCACTTTTAAGCATCTTTATAGATTATCAACAATATGAGCATTTGAAATCAAGTCCTTAAGTAAATATAGGAGCTTTAGACGCATTGAGTATTCTTTCCAAGTTATGCATAATGGACTTTCATTTGAACTTGCATTGAATTTATAAGCGCTTTAACACATAAACCATACTTGAACACATTCCCGAAGGAGATCGTGATGAGATAGGAGTAATTGGAACATGTTTTGAGTACATACATCTTTTAACACTTTGCGTACTTGGGATAATCGAATCTATAAGGACTAACTCGGAATATGAGAATTAGGAACCTAGCCCAACAATGCTTGAAACTTATGGGAACATCATGGAATTCAATTCTAAGAGAGAAGTTTAGCCAACATACCTTTCTTGAGCTTTCCTTAAGTTACTACAATGTCCCAACACCTCTAGAAATATAAATCCATAGGAAGATAGCAAATATCGGATAATAATTAGAAGGATTCTGATGACGTAAGTCTCTTGGAAATTTTGTCAAACACCTATTATGAAACATTGACTACAAAGATCTACAATGGTAATCCCGTCCTCCCTCGACCAATTTCAATAACAAACTACCCAAACAAGTTCAACAACCCTACATACTACCACCTAATGTTACATGCATGGCCTATCTCCAATTCCATAACCTAATTAAACCCAGAACAATTGGATGAAGGTTTTTGGACAAGGTCTTACCCAGGTAGATGATGGATTAGTGAGTGGATTAACTTTAATCTTCCAAATTGGGGCAAATAATTAGAATAGCCAGGTCTTCTCCCCCTCTCTATAATATACTCTCACTCCTCTCTAAATTATCAGATATTTGATTCAAAATGAGTCCCAAAGGATATTAATCAAAATGGGGTCGGGTAAGCAAATTTTCAAAAATGACCCCCGATGTCAATTATGTGGTGCAATTCTATTGTAGAAAAACAGATATGTTGCTAGCTGAAAAGATATATGGCCAGCAAAATAGATATGTGGCCAACAGTATAGTTATGTGGTCGCATAATGGACCGCAGCAACGCCATGTTCTGCAACAATTTTTCTCCAACTTCCCAATGCATTGTACAACCCAAAAAGTCTGTATCGCGGCTCGTTTTCTACAATATTCAAACACATTAGCCTACCTCGGCACCACGAAACCTTAAATTCCTTGGAGAAATTTTATGGTGCCTAACACCAGTGACCCATCAAAGTTTCATATTCGTATGGTATCGAGTCGTTCACCTCAGCAGGATTTTTGTGGGCTCGGGCCATTCGGCTCGGTAGCATTATTGTAATACACTTTAATGGGATTAAGCTGTTCACTTCAATAGGATACTATAACACACTCTTATCGGATCGTGCTATTCGCATCGACAGTTCTATGAAACACTCTTACAGGATTAACTCTCTCACCTTGGCATAATCGTAATATTTGATAAGAAGTTAGTGTACCCGTTAGTTTTCCTGGCTTGATATGTGATATTTTATCTTGTGTTGAACATTATGTATTCCGTTCAAGGTAGTATCCGGTATTTGAGGACTTTGTGTTTATTATTCAGTTGAGGATCATATTATACTCTTACATTGGTTTCGTTGTTTGACCTCTTATGCCTCATATCTATTTACATTCATTATACCTGATTTATTGGACCACTAGTAAGTGTCGATGTCGACCCCTCGTCACTACATCTTCGGGGTTACAGTAGATAGTTACTAGGCATGCGTTGATTTACATAATTATGTTACACTTATGAACTAATTGTGCAGGTAGTGAAACTGGATCATTTGGTGGTCATCTTGGTGCATAGGCGTAGCTGGAGGGGGGACTTTGTGGTGAGCTTAATTCCATGCAAACATTTGCAGCACACAGAGTCTCCATTATATTTATTTACGTTATCTTGTCTCTCTTGTATTCCAGATATATGTTGTATTAGTATTGTACTCCCTAAAAGATGCCCATGCACTTGTGACATCGGGTTTTGAGAGTTTTTAGTAGATGATTATGATTGTACCTAATATTATCATCATTTTGCTTCATGTTTTCGTTAATACCTTATATCTTATGGATTTATGCACCTAATTTCATTTATTTAATCATACCCACGATTTCAAATGAATAAAAATGAATAATTAAGTAGATGGTTCATTGTTGGCTTGCGTAACATGAACGTTGGGAGCTGTCACAACCCATAGTGGGATTTGGGTCATCACAGTTGGTATCAGAGCTCTAGGTTTACTAAGGTCTCACGAGTTATGAGCAAGTCTGGTGGAGTCTTGCAGATCAGTACAGAGACATTTGCACTTATCTTCGAGAGGTAATATGGATGTTAGGAAGAACTTCCCTTTCATTTCCTTGCCGTGCTATTTGATTTTGATTGAAGCTTATGTCTTTAGTTTGTTTCGAGTCATTCGTATGCAATTTTGAGCGCTTCATATCAGTTTTGCATCGAGGAGTTGTAGTGGTGTTATAGGTGTGGTGCATGAAGTTTTCTGCCATGCCCCGAAATCGAGGAGCGCGACCGTTACTCAACCGAGAAAACCCAGTCGAGCAAGCCTAATTTACACTAACCTCTCATCATTACTTATGCATTCTTTACAATAACATAATTAGATCTTGACTTTCATATTGAATACATTTGGTTCAGTGGCCCATTTTTTCTTTCTCGTGATGGTTACACATCTTTATAAATAATTGTAAATAGTGTGAACATAAATACATGACAAAAATCAAAACCTTAATTACATTACCCACAGTGTACATGGAGCTTCTATGACAATAGATACCTAAATACATAAAATAAACTAGACTCAAACATCCACTAGAACTGTAGCGGGCTCACCATAAGCTGAGTACTGAAGAACATCCCTATCAAATATACATATCATCCTGTAGAAGTATACCTGCATCCATTAAAAGTTGCAACGCCCCTGGCAAAAGGGATGTGAGTAAAAGTGGAATAGTACTCGTATGTAAGGTAGTCAAAACAACATATGAAAATATGGTAACTCAAATAAGAGGCAAATAAAGTACATAAATAAACTACAAAACACCCCAAAGGATCACATTTCAAGTCTTATTATGTACTATACATGGAATACATAATATTTGTAATTGTAACAACATGTACAAATAAGGCCAATGAAAGTGGCACCTTCCTCATTTATTTTACACATATACATTACATAGACCGTCCTTAGTGTTCACTTATAGTACAAATACACATATTCAAGGGCTTGGAAATACAACATGAATATGATGAATCATGGAAACAATAAAAGGCCTTAGATAGTCATTAACGTCAAGAAAATTTATTAAGAGCTTCCATTCAAATTTATAGATATTAAGTCGGGGATCCTCTATAAACACCTTCACACAAAGTGGCCATGCCGCCTCACCCCAACATATGCGGGTGGAGGTGTATCATGATACCACAATCTCTACACAAAGCGGTCTTGTCGCCTCACCCCAATATATATGCGGGTGGAGGTGTATCACAATACCACAATCCCTACACAAAGCGGTCATGCCGCTTCACCCCAATATATATGCGGGTGGAGGTGTATCACAATACCACAATCCCTACACAAAGCGGTCATGCCGCTTCACCCCAATATATATGCGGGTGGAGGTGTATCACAATACCACAATCCCTACACAAAGCGGTCATGCCGCTTCACCCCAATATATATGCGGGTGGAGGTGTATCACAATACCACAATCCCTACACAAAGCGGTCATGCCGCTTCACCCCAATATATATGCGGGTGGAGGTGTATCACAATACCACAATCCCTACACAAAGCGGTCATGCCGCTTCACCCCAATATATATGCGGGTGGAGGTGTATCACAATACCACAATCCCTACACAAAGCGGTCATGCCGCTTCACCCCAATATATATGCGGGTGGAGGTGTATCACAATACCACAATCCCTACACAAAGCGGTCATGCCGCTTCACCCCAATATATATGCGGGTGGAGGTGTATCACAATACCACAATCCCTACACAAAGCGGTCATGCCGCTTCACCCCAATATATATGCGGGTGGAGGTGTATCACAATACCACAATCCCTACACAAAGCGGTCATGCCGCTTCACCCCAATATATATGCGGGTGGAGGTGTATCACAATACCACAATCCCTACACAAAGCGGTCATGCCGCTTCACCCCAATATATATGCGGGTGGAGGTGTATCACAATACCACAATCCCTACACAAAGCGGTCATGCCGCTTCACCCCAATATATATGCGGGTGGAGGTGTATCACAATACCACAATCCCTACACAAAGCGGTCATGCCGCTTCACCCCAATATATATGCGGGTGGAGGTGTATCACAATACCACAATCCCTACACAAAGCGGTCATGCCGCTTCACCCCAATATATATGCGGGTGGAGGTGTATCACAATACCACAATCCCTACACAAAGCGGTCATGCCGCTTCACCCCAATATATATGCGGGTGGAGGTGTATCACAATACCACAATCCCTACACAAAGCGGTCATGCCGCTTCACCCCAATATATATGCGGGTGGAGGTGTATCACAATACCACAATCCCTACACAAAGCGGTCATGCCGCTTCACCCCAATATATATGCGGGTGGAGGTGTATCACAATACCACAATCCCTACACAAAGCGGTCATGCCGCTTCACCCCAATATATATGCGGGTGGAGGTGTATCACAATACCACAATCCCTACACAAAGCGGTCATGCCGCTTCACCCCAATATATATGCGGGTGGAGGTGTATCACAATACCACAATCCCTACACAAAGCGGTCATGCCGCTTCACCCCAATATATATGCGGGTGGAGGTGTATCACAATACCACAATCCCTACACAAAGCGGTCATGCCGCTTCACCCCAATATATATGCGGGTGGAGGTGTATCACAATACCACAATCCCTACACAAATAGGTCCTGCAGCCTCACCCAAATATATATGCGGGTGGAGGTGTATTCCACAATACCAAAACTCTACACAAAGCAGCCTTGCCGCCACACCCCAATGTATGCGGGTGGAGGTGTAATCCCAATCACAATACCATATATAAACTCAAAANATACACATATTCAAGGGCTTGGAAATACAACATGAATATGATGAATCATGGAAACAATAAAAGGCCTTAGATAGTCATTAACGTCAAGAAAATTTATTAAGAGCTTCCATTCAAATTTATAGATATTAAGTCGGGGATCCTCTATAAACACCTTCACACAAAGTGGCCATGCCGCCTCACCCCAACATATGCGGGTGGAGGTGTATCATGATACCACAATCTCTACACAAAGCGGTCTTGTCGCCTCACCCCAATATATATGCGGGTGGAGGTGTATCACAATACCACAATCCCTACACAAAGCGGTCATTCCGCCTCACCCCAATATATGCAGGTGGAGGTATATAACAATACCACAATCCATACACAAAGCGGTCCTGCCACCTCACCCCAATATATGTGCGGGTGGAGGTANGCTCATCATGGAGAAACACAACTCATTACATTAGCACATGCATGGTAAATCAATAAGTCAATTTCAATGGCACATGGCCGCAATTCTTTTTCTTAAGGTTCATCATCATTTATCAAAGGACATCTTCCTTCCATCTCATTATTCACTCCCTTGACATCTTGAAATCATTATCTAGGTCCATGACTCTTGGGGACTTAACAAGCGAAGTCATTTACATACATTATTTCAGACGCACGCAACTATAGTTGAAACCATTGGGAAATACAACACTTCATAATTCTCATTTAGGCAACGACCACATTTCATATTCTTATTATCACTTACTCGTACTTGCCATGGGTGATCATAGAACATTAAGAGCATTTAGAACATTTAGGAACATCATAACCTTTACTCGCAATAACGTAGGAGCTTATAACATATTGGAAACAAAAATACAAATACATACATCGCATAACCTTTCACACCATATATCACTTAATTCGTACTTTCAACCACTTACAACATTATTATTTCATTAGCTCTCTTGGCCATACATATGATTTTTCTTTCATGGCACAATGGTCGTATTTCACATTCCACACTTTCATATCTTTCCTTTCATGGATCATCATCATAAATATCAACGTATACAATATTTTGGAAATCACAACTTTAGGTTCATTGGAAATGAAATCATTAAACACAATGAACTCTCCAAGAAATGGAGTAACATGATTGGCAATCGAAGAACAAGTTAAAATCATAAACGAGTAACACACCATTTATTCTTGAAATATTTTTCCCCAAAAGGGCAATACACCGTTTCAACTCATGATTATGTAAGGGCTCAAAAAATATTAGAAATACCTACCAAGCATAGCGTTAGTTCAAACAAGTACATTTGTACATGACTTGAGTACATAAGCTTTTGGATAATTCTATTTTCGGAGTGAATTTGGAATAGTTGAATTAAGGCTCAGTTCATAATATTTCGCACATCATTTCATTTCGTTGGCGCTGTTGGCCACAAGTATAACTTTCATTCTTCGCACGATGTTCCCACTTAATATCCCCAACTCACTACTTTCACTTTCCAGCATCTTTATAGATTATCGACAACAAAGAATCTCTAATCGCGACTTTTAGTATACCTATGATCAATTAAGAGTCTTAAGCACATTGAGACTTCTTACACAATTTGTCATAATAGCCTTCACTTGAAAAACTAATTGGAGTCATAACATTTTTATACCCAACTCTCACTTTGAACACATTCCCGAAGGATAACATCATATGATAAGAGCATCCGAAACACATTTTGAACATATACCTTTCAACACAAAGTTTATTCGGAATAGTTGATTTATAAAGAATAACTCGGGACTTACAAGAACATCATGGAATTCAATTCTAGGAAAGAAGTTTAGCCAACATACCTCGCTTTGAGCTTTCCTTAAATTACTACAACGTTCCAAAAATTCTAGCAATCCCAATCTATTTTGAGACATAACAAAATTTGAACCATAATTAGGAAGATATTCATGGTCTCAGCTCGTTTGAGCATTTTATCAAACATTAGGTGTGCAAATGTAACTACAAGGTTCTTCTATAAGATTTCCTTCACTCCACAACCCAATATTTACTTATTTGTGCTCAACAATCTTCCCACAAATCTTATTATTACATGAATGTATAAATAACACTCTTACACTCAAGAATCATACTCCCAATCACCCATCTTTTACCCCAAACTCGAAATTGAAGACTAGGGGTTTGAATCTTACCTCTTAAATGAAGATCTTGTGATTGGCTTCTTTGCTTCTTCAAGATTGGTGCAAGATTGGATGATTAGAATGTTAGGTTCCTCCTTATCTCTCTAAAATTCTCTTACCTCTCTCTAAAACACTCAGAAAAATACCCCATAATAAGCCCTAAAGGCTATTTATCAAAATGGGGTCGGGTTATGAAAATAGAAAAATTAACCCTCCGAAATCAGGTATGCGGTCACATAATGGACCGCAGAATGGGTATGCGGGTCGAACAATTGACCATGAAACTAGTGCCCAAAACTGGGCCGCATTGGTGGATTCTGCGACGAGTTTTGAGGTCGCATAACCACTTTTGCGATCGCATAATTGGCCGCAGAATCACTTTCTGCCAGCCTTTGGTAATTGCATCATAACTTATTCTAGGAGTGTCCACAAACGAATTGAAGAGTTAGAAACTAGACTCGATGATATTTATTTTTAGATCGTGACATTGTTTTCATGCTATTTTACATTGTCACGCTAAGACCGTGACGTTGGCGATGTCGGGGTTGCCAAGGGTTGAGTGTAGCGGCTCTATAGACTATGTTCCTAGTAGAGTGATTTCATACTTGAAGGCTCAGCGGATGGTTGAGAAGGGTTGTCTATCTTATTTGGCCTTTGTGAGAGATGTTAGTGCAGAGACCCCTGGTATTGATTCTATTCCGGTGGTACGAGATGTTCTGGATGTGTTTACTGCAGAACTGCCGGATATTGACTTCGGTATTGATTTGGTGTCCGGCACTCAGCCTATTTCTATTCCACTGTATCGTATGGCATCGGCAGAGCTAAAGGAATTAAAGGAACAGCTTCAGGAACTCCTTGATAAGGGGTTTATCCGGCCTAGCGTGTCACCTTGGGGTGCACTAGTTCTATTTGTAAAGAAGAAGGATGGTAATATGAGAATGTGCATTGTTTACATGCAGTTGAATAAGGTCACAATCAAGAACAAGTATCCTTTGTCACGTATTGATGATCTGTTTGACCAGCTTCAGGGAGCGATGGTGTTCTCCAAGATTGATTTGAGGTCAGGGTATCACTAGCTGAAGATTCGGGACTCAGATATTCTTAAGACAACTTTCAGGACCCGATATGGCCTCGCTGATCGGTATTGGGTATGTTCTGATGCAGGATGGTAGAGTGATTGCTTATTCTTTGCACCAGTTGAAGGCCCATGAGAAGTACTATCCTGTCCACGACCTTGAGTTAGCAGCTATTGTTCACGCCTTAAAGATTTGGCGACACTATTTGTACGGGGTCCAATGTGAGATTTACACTGATCATTAGAGTTTGCAACATCTATTCAAACAAAATGATATTAACTTGCGTCATCGGAGGTGGTTGGAGCTTCTTAAGGACTATGATATCATCATTTTGTACCATCCCGGGAAGGCCAATGTGGCGGCCAATGCCTTGAGTCGCCGGGCGGAGAGTTTGGGGAGATTAGCATATCTTCCAGTAGTAGAGAGGCCATTGGTGTTGGATGTTCAGGCCTTAGCTAGCCAGTTTGTTAGATTGAATATTTCTGAGCTGAGTCGAGTATTGGCTTGTGTGGTGTCTCGGTCTTCTTTTTATGATCGTATCAGGGAGCGTCAGTATGATGACCCTCATCTGCTCATCCTTAAGGACATAGTCCAGCACGGTGACGCTAAGGAGGTCACTATTGTGGATGATGGTGCATTGAGGATGCAGGGCAGGCTATGTGTGTCCAATGTAGATGGTTTGAGTGAGTTGATTCTCCAAGAGGCTCACAGTTCGCGGTATTCTATTCATCCGGGTGCTGCAAAGATGTTTAAGGACTTGAGACAACATTACTGGTGGAGGAGAATGAAGAAGGACATAGTGGAGTATGTAGCTCGGTGCCTAAATTGGCAACAGGTGAAGTATGAGTATCAATGATCAGGTGGGTTGCTTCAGAAGTTAGAGATTTTGGAGTGGAAGTGGGAGCGGATCACTATGGATTTCGTTGTTGGACTCTCATGGACTCAGCGGAGGTTTGATGTAGTTGGGTGATTGTGGATAGGCTGACCAAGTCAACTTATTTCATTTCCGTGATGACTACCTACTCTTCCGAGCAGCTGGCTCGAGTGTATATCCACGAGATCGTCAGGCTTCATGGCGCACCAGTATCTATCATCTCTGATCCGGGTACTTAGTTTACATCTTGGTTCTGGAATGGCGTATAGCATGAGTTGGGTACTCGAGTGGAGCTGAGCACAGTATTTCACCCTTAGATGGACGGATAGTCCGATTGACTATTCAGATATTAAAGGATATGCTTCTTGCATATGTGATGGAGTTTGGGGGTTTGTGGGATTAGTTCTTGCCTCTAGCGGAGTTTGCTTACAACAACAGTTATTAGTCGAGCATCCAGATGGCACCGTACGAGGCTCTGTATGGTAGGTCGTGTAGGTCTCCAGTGGGTTGATTCGAGCCGCGTGAGGCTAGATTAATGGGTACAGACTTGGTTCAGGATGCTCTGGAGAAAGTTAAGGTGATTCAGGATAGACGACGCATAGCCCAGCCCAGATAGAAGGGTTATGCCGATCAGAATGTCTGTGATGTTGCATTCATGGTTAGAGAGCGGGTCTTTCTCCGGGTTTCGCCTATGAAGGGCGTTATAAGGTTCGAGAAGAAGGGAAAGCTAAGCCCATGGTTCATTCGTCCATTTGAGGTTGGGGAGGTTGATTTTGAGGTTGCTTTACCTCCTAGTCTAGCAGGAGTTCACCTAGTATTCCATCTTTCTATGCTCTGAAAGTATCACGGCGATCCGTCTCACGTGTTGGATTTCAGCTCAGTCCACTTGGACAAGGATCTATCTTATGTTGAGGAGCTAGTGTCTATTTTGGACAGGCAAGTTTGAAAGCTGAGGTCAAAGAACATTGCTTCCCGTGAAGGTTCGGTGGAGGGGTCAGCCGGTCGAGGAGGCGACTTGGGAGACCGAGTATGATATGCGCAACCGCTATCCTCATCTTTTCACCACTTCAGGCATGTCTCTATACTCGTTCAAGGACGAACGATTGCTTTAAAAGGGGGAGGATGTAACGATTCGGCCGGTCATTCTAAGTGATTCGGGGCATTTGGATATTGATTCGAGGGGCAAAGGCATTTCAGAGTAGGATTTTGCGCGGTTTGAGGTAAGTCACAGTCTTAAATCTTGTCCCGAGGGTATTGTGACGGGCATGTGGGCATGCACCATGGGGGATTGTGACTTGATCTGTCGAGTGAGACTGTAAAGTCGAATAACTTATTATTAATTACATGTTCTCTCTGTCTTCTAGAAATTTGACTGCCATTCATGTTAGATACCATGCTTAGGCCATATGATATCACTGTTGGACCCGTAGCAGTCGGGTACTTGTTGAAGTAGCTGCTATTTGTTGTCTTTTACTCGGTCACAGTTTTACTTGCATGTCATATCTCCGTTTCCTCTTGTTTTCTTGTTGATACTTGTTATCAACTTTTTTGGGCTGATTTGTATGATTTCTGAGAGCCCGAGAGGCTGGAGAGATTAGTGACTAAGATAGGGCCTCATTGGATTTGAGCTATATGAGTGTATATGGATCGGGTTGCACGTCGCAATGAGCCTTATGGCTATTTATGGATTATGGATTGGGTTGCATGCCGCAACGAGCCTCGTGGCTACTTATATAATTGGATTGGGCTGCACGCCGCAGCGATATAGCGCTTGGGCTGAAGGAGCCCTTCCGGAGTCTGTACACCCCCAATTAGCGCATGTACCAATTGAGTGTGATTATTGAGGGCTGAGAGCCGAGTGTTTGAGCTATTGAGAGCTTGAGTGATTGTTATTCTGAGAGGTTGCATTTGTTTCCTTTGTTGCTGCACTTAGCTGAAATATGTCATTGTTCTGAACTTCTGGAAAATATTATATCCGGTTTATCTGAACTTAGTATATGTACAATTGACTTAACTTATATTGCCGGAATTGAATCATGTCTAATCTCATTGCTGAAGTGAATTTTAATTGTATAGCTCATCACTACTTCTCAGTTCCTTATTTATTTTTTTTACTTACTGAGTTGGTTGTACTCACGCTACACCCTGCACTTCATGTGCAGATCCAGATGTATCGGTCACGGAGGACGTTGATCTCGTGCGTGGTTGAGTATCGGAGATTCACGAGGTAGCTTTCGGCGTTCACAGTCCTTGCCTCTCCTTTGTTGTTATCTTTCTTTTTTGTACTAGCATTTAGACACAGACTCTTGTAGACACTATTTCTTAGACTGGTTGTTTAGATGCTCATGACTTGGTGATACCCCGATGTTTGTGGCTATTTTTCCGCATTGTATTTTGAGTTTAACTCTTGTCTTTATGAAAACTCTATCATATAAAGCTTTTGGTTTATTTTGTGAAACATTTGAAGTATTTGGAAAAATCGGCTTGTCTAGTACCATCGATAGGAGCCACCACGACAGGTTAGAGTTTTGGGTCGTGACAGCCGATCGGGCCGTGATCGGACTCCATGCTAAATTCACGGTGATACATCGGTACTAAATATCTCCCAACCAAACATAATAATATCTTCATGTTTTGATTACCATCTTCACAGTATTATCTTCATATTTTGAAAATTGTTATATTTTAACTTGGCATTTAGATATCATTGATCGTTGCTTGTTGTCTCCATGGTTTTCCCTTTCTTATATTGGCATTCTATTTCGAAAGAGGACATTTCGCTTTACATACTAGTACTATTCCATATGTACTAACATACCTTTTTCTAGGGCGCTGCATCTTCAATGGATACAGGTGGTTCATCAGCGGGTAGCTTTGGTCCTCGTTAGCAGTTACTCTGTATTCAGCAGATTTTAGTGAGTCATACTCTATCATGGGCCTGATGTCACTTGATGTCATACTTTGTGTTTTGAGGTATAGTCGGGGCCTTGTCGCCGGCACTTTCATACTACTCTTATGTTGCACTTAGAGGCTCCGTACACATGTTGTGGGTTGTATATTGGTGTTGGGAAAGTCAAAACAAGAAATGTTGTATTACTACCATATGTTCCACTTCAAACTATGAATGGGTAATATATTTTGGGAATTATAAATGAAGATACTAATGGTAATAGAATTGTTGTTTATTATGAAATTCTCGTAATGTTCAAACAATTGAATACATCTCCACTCTATTCATAAGCAAGGTTTGGTAGAAAGTATATGGCAGGCTTGCTTGACCGGGTTATCTCGTTGAGCACCGGTTGCCCTCCCCGAGGTCGGGGTGTGACAACTGGCCCCACTCACGAATATATGTATTAGTTATAAAATTTAAGAAAACTTCCGAATGAATATGCACAACGCGGAAGAAATCCGTAAAGGGAAGTACAATTTCCACAGTTAATCAATTAGCTCGCCAGATATCTTAAATCGCAAGTCCAATAATTTATACAAGTCTAGTCTCGGGCAAAAATGTGAATCAAAGATTTTAAACATGCAAGAAAGAATCAAATAATTCAGTTAAAGCATGGAGTGAGTCTAAGTCTACCCGGACCTCATCAGGAATTCTAGCGTACGCACGAACACTCGTTACCTAATATTTGCATAGCTCCCACAACTAGCACATAGCAAAAATAACACCTACATGCTAAATCCCCCCCCCCCCCCCCCCCACACAAGGTTAGAAAGTAGACATAACTCATTCCGAATTCTGATAATCGGGTCCAACGCCTTTCTAACTCCTCAAATCAATTCCAAACTATCTGAAACTAGCCAAAAAATGTACAAACCAATCAAAGTATACCCAAAGACTCGTTATTTAATTGTTCATAACAATTCCCAACTCCACTCGAAAAGTCAACAAAATCACTCCCAAGCCCACACGCCCAAATTCCAAAACTTTTCGAAGATAAATATTACCCATAGCACCATAAACTCAAATATACAATCTATTCCCAATTCCATGTCTAATTTCGTAGTAAAAATCCAAATTTACCATTTCTAGCTCACAATGTGTAGAAATCACTTACCTTGTGATGAATGATGCAAAAGCCCCTTTAGAATCAGCCATAAACTAGCTCCAGTGGAAGAAGTGAGCTGAAACGAGCCAAATCCCGATTTTGCAAACATGTACATAGCATACGCGACCCTTCATTGTGAACGCGACATGTCCCTCACATTCGCGAAGCATTCCTTGCTCCTGCTCCAAAATCATCTTTCGCAAATGCGATGTCCTTGTCGCGAACGCGGTGCTCCTATGCACCCACACCTTAATGCATGCGACCCTGACATCGCATTATGGTGTTCCTATCTCCAGTTCAAATCCTTCTTCGCAAATGCAAGCTCCCCACCGTGTTCATGAAGAACAAAACTAGAACCACCAACCAACAGTAGCAAAACACTCCAACTTGATCCGAATCCACCGCGCATCACCCCGAGGACCCTAGGACCCTGTCGAATCATGCCAACCAGTCCTAATACCTTATCCAAACTTATCAAGAGTCTCAAAACGACACGAATAACATCAAAATCAAGAATCAACGTTCAAAATCCTTTTTTTACCTTTCAAACATTCAAACTTCGCCAATGCGTCTGAATCACACTTAGACAATCCAGATCACCACCAAACTTGGCACACAAGCTCCAATCAATAAAATGAATCTATCCAAGGTGCCTAAACACTACACAGAGTCTGATAACTCTGAAATACACTCCAAGTCAAACATAGGAAATTTCAACCTTCAAAATACAATCTTTTGATAATAAGCGTCGAAGCACTCCCGGACTATCCGATACTCTAGAGGAATGGATCTTGCCCAAATACTAATCAAAATCACATAGCCAAATCATGGGGCATGGTGCACGCATATCCTCAAAATATGTGCCACCACCTCAATATCAATATAATTGTTGCAGCGTGTAACTCGATCCAACATGACTTAAAAGGTTGCTCTTAGACCCACATCATTCATCAATCTGCTCAAGTCTCCATATTTCAACATTCTCAAGGAAACATGATTCAATTATATAACACGAAATAACACAACTTGCCTTAAATATAGCTCAAACTTGTGTCACGTGCAAAGACACCAATAACATGTGAGATAGCATATCTAAAGTGCATAGAGACAAATATATATCATGAGGATATAACTGTCATGATTGTACAATATAACTACGGCTCAAGGCATCTAGCTCAGCATGGCAAACATAACCCTATCATGTCTCAAACAGTTAAACATATAGCCTAGATATGATTTCTATCATGAATAATATCTCATGTAGTCATATGAATGGAGAAAACATGATATCAAATAAGCATGATAGCAATACAGGGCACATATTGGCCTAAGAGCTACCCAGATCATGAATCCCTCGGAGCACACACACGTGCCTATCACCTACCATGTGCAACATCCCCAACCCAACTCAATATCACAGTTGTCAGGGATATTTACCCTTAAATCAAAGTTTAGATATGTTACGTACCTCTAAAAAGAAAAATCAAATACCGAGCGAGAAACATAATACTATAAAAATGCCATCCCGTGCAAATCAATCTCCGAATGGCTCGAAACTAGCCAAAAGCAACTCAAAAAATCAAATAATGCTGTAGGAAACAAACCCTAACGAAAAAGTCGAATCATTAATCAATTACTAGAAGTCAACCAAACAGTCAACCCAGGCTCGTACCTCGAAACCCATAAAAACTCACAAATTTTGACACCCCATTCGAATACGAGTGCAACCATACAAATTTTACTCAAATCTGACTCCGAATTGATGTTCAAAACCAAATAATTTACTTTAGGAAGTTTAGAAAAAAACCCAATTTCGCTTTCAGAATCATCGCTAAAATGCCAAAATCCAAGATAGAATCATGTAATATAATCAAAACCACGTCAAAAATACTTACCCCTATCCATGTGGTGAAAATCCTCTCAAAATTCGCCCAAAACGGAGCTCCACATCTCCATATTTGATAAAATGAACAACCTTCAAACTAAATATAACCTTCCAGGGAAGTCACATCTGCGACTGAAGACCTGCTTCTGCGGATGCGCATATACGACCTCAACCCTGCTCCTGTGACAATGCCCCAATTCAGCACATGTCACTTCTGCTACAACAAATCCGCTTCTGCGATCGGGCTTCTGCGCTACGGGGAATCGTTCTTGTGTACGCACAGATGCGCCTAGGTCCCTGCATCTGTGGCCTTCTCGCCCTCCAATCCATATTTTCTTCTGCGATAATATGTCTGCATCTGCTGACTCACATTTGTGCCCAAAGTTTCGTTGGTGCAGAAACACCAGCACCAAAACTTTCTTCAGCAATGCAGCATGAGACAAAATGATCTAAAACCACCCCGAAACTCATGCGACACTCTCGAGGCCCGGTTCGAACCTGCCAATAAGTCCCGAAATATAACACAGACCTATTCGAGGCCCCAAATCACACATAATAACATGAAAACCATGAATCGTACCTCAAATCAAACTCAATGAACTTTTGAACTTTCAACTTCCAAAGCTCGTGCCGTACCACATCAAATCTACTCGTAATGACCTCAAAGTTTGCACACAAGTTCCAATCCGCTCAAGTCTCTATATGTTAACATTCTCATGGAAATATGATTCAATTATATAACGCGAAACATCACAATATGACTCAAATAGAGCTCAAACTGGTCATGTGCATGGACACCAATAACATGTGAGATAGAATAACTAAAGTGCATAGAGAAAAATATATAACATACGTATGTAATTATCATTAATGTACAGTATGACTACGTCTCAAGGCAACTAGCTCAACATGGCAAAAATAAACCTATCATGTCTCAAACAGTTAAGCAGGGAGCCTAGACATGATTTCTATCATAAATAATATCTCACGTAGTCATATAAATACAGAAAACATGATATCAAAGAAGTATGATAGAAATACAAGGAACATATTAGCCTAAGAACTAACTAGATCATGAATACCTCGGAGCACGCACACGCGCCCGTCACCTAGAACATGTGTCACCCCCAACCCATCTCGAATATCATAGTTCTTAGTGATATTTACCCTCAAATCCAAGTTTAAATATGTTACTTACCTCTAACAAGCAAAATAAAATACCGAGCAAGCTGAATAATACTCCAGAAATGACATCCTGCAAAAATCAACATCTGAATGGCTCGAAACTAAGCAAAAGCAACTCAAGAACATCAATTAACACCATAGGAAACAAACCTAAACGAAAAAGGTCGAATCACTAATGAATTATTCAACGTCAACCAAAAAGTCAACCTGGGACCATCCTCGGAACTCGTTAAAGCATATGAATTTCAACAACCCATTCGAGTACGAGTCCAACCATACTAATGTTACCCCAATCTGACTCTGAATCGATGTTCAAAACAAAATAACTCACTTTGAGAAAGTTTAGAAAACAAACCCCTGTTTCTCTTTCAAAATCTGAATCAAATGCAAAAATCGAAGATGTAATCTTATAATATAATCAAAACCACGTTAATAATACTTACCCCAATCCAAGTGGTGATAAACCTGTCAAATATCGCCAAAAACCAAGCTCTAACTCTCCAAATATGATAAAATGAAAGACCCTCAAACTAAATATAACCTTCCAGCGAAGTCGCATCTGCAACTAAAGACTCGCTTATGCAGACGCGCATATACGGCCTTAACCCTGCTCCTACAACAATGCCCCAATTCCGCACATGTCAGTTATGCAATAACAAATGCGCTTCTGCGCTTAAGGGACCGCTCCAGTGTACACGCAGATGCGCCTAGGTTCCCGATTACATTGAAGTCAACTCCCAGTCAAACCTATGAACTTTTCAAACCTTCAAATTGCCAACTTTTGCCAAATAGAGCCGAAACCTTCTATTAGTATAAAATTACAAATACGGACATATGCCCATGTCCAAAATCACCATCCGGACCCAACAGAACCATCAAAACCCCGATCCAGGGTCAGACAAACAAAAGTCAAACCCGGTCAACTCTTCCAACTTCAAGCTTCCAAATTGAGAATCATTCTTCCAAATTAATCACGAAACACTCGAAAAGAAAAATAGACCATACATTAAAGTCATAATTCATCATGTGAAGCTACTCAAGACCTTAAACAACCAAAGAGAATGCAAATTAATAAAACAATCCTACTTAAACATACATTCATCCTCGAACATGCCAAGAGTCATAACAAAGCCATCAAGTCACTGTAAACTCACCATGCACGTACCCATGGGTGATACCATGTCACCTTAATCCACATAATCCCATCAACACAACCTAACTGAAAATCCTTACTTAGACCTTAGTCCATAACCTTTGAACCAAATTTTCGACATCTGGAATTTATCATGAGACCCGATTCCCGCATCTTTACACGATATAAGCTTGAATCAGTTGTACCAAACCATAACCATAACAATAACCCAAGATATAATTACATGATATACCACATAACTCAAATACTCGTAGCAATAAATTCCGACCATAATAGCTATTCAATAACAAAACCCAGTGCCGACGACATACCTCATATTAAATAAAAACCTTGTTCTAAAACTCTGTACACTGCCAATAATGAAAGAAACATGCAAAATGTCATAAACACTCATCAGATCAACAAGCCGTAGAGTTTCCTCGCCCGATAAGAGCCATTGCCAAATTATAAACTGAATTTTGATATTATTCTCCCAAACATACCTTATCCAAATTTTATAATGCAAATTTCAGGTCTAATAATCTCATCTCATCTTGTACAAGCTGCTCGACTGATACATCACACTAGTACAACCTCGAGCCACATATCGTGCAATTCGTGCACCAACAGTAGACAACTCGAATTTACCCAATGGTGGGTACTATTAATTTTGATAAATCCTTATATGATTCTAGTACCTCAATTAATTTAGTGCATCTATCTATCTATAGAAAATTGGAGAAGAAGATTGGAGAGATAAGGTCTGCACCCGTATCTTTGCAGCTTGCAGACCAAACGACTATAATACCCGAGGGGACAGTGGAAGATGTGTTAGTTGGGTGGATACATTTGTATTTCCTGTGGATTTTATAGTGGTAAATATGGAGGAAAACAAGGAGGCCCCCCTCAACCTAGGAAGACCATTCTTCGCGACAGTTAGATCTATATTAGATATACACGAGAGAAAACTCATGCTTAAAGTGGGTGAGGAGACTGTGACTTTTAAGATGGATATAGCAAAGGGGGCACAAAAGGATAAACCAGCTGTGAGTGTCTGGTGGAAAGTAAAGGGATCAAAAGATAAGGTTGTGATGAGTGAGAAAGATAAGTGTGGGGTCTACCAAAAGAAGGCCGAGAAGAAGTTTTCTGCATGGATGTGTGCATTTGTTCGACTCAGACCCCGACTAGATGTTCAGGGAAGTTTCCTTTACCTTATACTTTTTAATTATGTGCCATGAGGACATCACAACTTAAAGTGTGGGGTGAGGGATATTTGTGTGTATGTATATTAGTTTTCGTTTTATTAGTTGTAGGATTTAGATATAGAAAAAGTTTAGATTTTGTTTTTTTAAGTTTTCGATTTTTCCCGACGATGGATATGATCGACATGTTTCTTGATGGATTAAAGTCAAAGGAAAAAGACAAAAAGAATTTCTTTTGTTAGGTAGTGTACAAGTCCCCCTTGGTTTTTCTTTATGCCGCGGTTCTTTTCCAAGGGTTCTATTTGAACCAGGTGTAGCTAGTTTTATTTTTTTATAGGAGTAGGAAATCTTGTGCTATGATTTGAAATGAAGGTAATATCTCTTGACTTTATTATACCTTGAGAATAGTAAGTGATTTAGTTGTAATGCTTAGGCTCAATTTTGACTCTTGTATAAGTACCTTGAATTGTATGATCTTAACTTAGCTTAACTACTTTGACTAGAGTGTCTTGATAGTCTGATCTTTAGTGAGTTATGTGCCATGTGTGTGTGAGATTTTGTGTTATTTGTGCATTGCATTTGATGTCTATAACTTGCCTCATGTGTTTGCAAAGATAAATGGTAGTTTTATTCAGTCTTAGCATTGATATATATGTTTCTTTGTTGAGCCAGTTATATTATTTTATCCACCTAAGGGTTATGTATCTTAGTTAACCCCTTTTAGCCCGTAATCTTGTTTCTTGGAAACCACATTACAAAACTTACCCATTTGTTTGAATTGACTATCTATTTGAAACTTTTACCTCTCGTGAGCACTTAAAACTTTTATGAACTTTGTAAAAGTTAAAGGGTGGGGTGGTGGTTTGGCTTTTGAGTGGAACTATTGAAATAAAGAGAAAGGTGCATTATTTTGAAAAAGTAAGAGCCCCTTGAATTGAAAAAGAAAATGAAAAAAGAAAAGTAGTTGTATTGTTGCTAAAAATGTTCCTTGATTGTGGTAATTTATAATGTATTTGTGCTTAAAGAAGTTGGGAGTTGATGTATATTGATGTGAAGGTGGAGTTATAGTTTGACAGAAGTTTGGAGTTTTGAACGGTTACCTGTATGTGCTAAAGTGCTTTGGGAGGTGTAGTCACTCTTATATCCAAATGTATCCTACCCATACCACAACCTACATTACAACCAAATAAAGTCATATTTGATCCTTGATTGAATGAGCTCAATTAGTAGAGTAGTACACTACGGGCAAGCCTGTGGTACGTCTATTGTGGCATATAAATGTTGTTTCTGAGAGAGAGTGAATTGTTTCTATCTTGAGTTCCTAATTATTCTTAATTTTATTGTGTGTGGAAGTACTCTCTATTGTTGTGTGAGGGCACTTGATTCAGGAAGGAACGGTAATGTCATTGAACTATGTGCTAGAGTAAGTGAGCGGGTTGTGAAAAATATGTGGTTCTTTTGAGTCAAATCTCGACCTGAGGATGTTACGGGATTGTGCTTAATCTGTTTTAAATATTCATGGTGTGATGAGTTAGGAGAGTTGTTTAAAAATGTCATGTCTTTATAAAGTGTAGTTTGATTGCCCGAGGATGAGCAATGTTTTAAGTGGGGTATGTTGATGGTAGGCTATAATTACATTTTTAGTCACTTATTGCACACTAATTCATTGCACTTTACTTGTGTTGAGCTTTAATTGGTAGAATTTTGTACTTATTGTGTGTTTTATGCCTTGTAGGAGTGATTCCGAGTTATGAAGATTTTGTGGATCTAATTCGAGGGATATGGAGCTTTCAAGTATGAGTAAAATCCCAAGGAATTAAGTCGGGATCGTGTTCGGGGGTCGAGGATCACGTATGGACATCAAAAATCAAGCAAAAAGCAACACTCTGAGGAATTTGCACTACTGCGGTATGTGGGGCGGCGCATGGTGCACCACAGCAGTGTGTTTTGGCAGCATGATGAAAATTACATGCTCCCTGATAAGTCCCACAAATGCCACTCATGGCACGTCGCCCCATGCGGCACGCATGTGCAATATTTACAGAGTTATTTTCCTATTTCGGCTAACAAAGGGTGATTTCATTTGGGTCCGACCCTACCTGGTATAAATGCATGCAAAAACGTTATTTTCTTGACTTTTGACATACCTTGGAACTAAGGACGCTGAGGAGGAGTTAGAAGAACACAAGAACAAGGATTTCATCATTCCTTCCTCACTCAAGACCCGAGTTTCGATCGAATTTATGTTTTTATCCTTTAATTATATTTGTGATGAATTTCTCCATGTCTATGGATTTGTTCCAACTAGGATTTGATGGATTTGGTGTATTGATGATTGTTTCTGGATTATAACTCTAGTTTGTTGCATTGAATCGTTTGGAAGATTTAATTGTTGCATCTTATTCACTAGTTCATGTAATCGAGAGAGGCATAACTTATGATATCTTTGTATTATATTGTTGCTTGATTTCATATATTCTTTTAAGTAATCGAAAGAGGCTAGTTAAATTAAACCTAGTTAGGAGAATTACCAAAAAAGGTTTTCCTAAATACTAATCCACTACGCATTCTTGCATATCTTCATGTGCTTAAATTGGTTCATCTCGTGCGGTTAAGACTTAATCGAGAGAGGAGTTTTTGCTGAATGTTTGAACTAATAATTGAGTGAATCCGAGATACCCACTTAAACATTATAAGTGAATTATCTAGAGTTAGATCCCGTACAATTATCTTGCACCTATCTTGTCTAAACCCTATCTTATCCCACATATAACCTTAGTTGCTTATCCCTTGTCTCGATAGTCACTAGTCAATAGCTTTAGATAATTAGTTAATTTTAGTTATTAATCCTATAAATCTCAACCGTTGATTCTCCTAGATAGCAGTCAAGCAAGAAACTACAATAATACTATTTAAATCCAATCCCTGTGGATATGATATTATACTATACTATCTTTGATTAGCGAGCATAATTTAAGTGTGTGTTTTGCGCTTGTCAAATTTGGTTACTGTTGCCGGGGATTGGAAATCAATAGTATTTGAAATAGTTTGTAGTGCTAATTCAGGAATTTTTTCTTTTCTTTTTGTCTTTCTCTTTTTACGGTTGGTGTTCATCGCTGTGCGCAGGTTACAGGTTAAGATTGGTGCATGACTCGAGCTTCTGCGAAAGAAGTGCTGCCATACGAGAAGCGTTATAAACAACAATGCGACAACTGAGGAAGGAAAGAGATCTCACCGTGAAGTTAGAAAAGTTTGAGTAACCCTCAACCCAGGAAACTATGGCCGGAAATGGTAATGATAATGTAGATTTGGTTGCAAGAGAGGCAATCCAACAATGATAAAAAGCTGCACGGGAGTCTGAGGAAGCAGCTATTACAGTTGCAGAGAATGTCTATCAAGAAGAAATGGGTCACAAAATTAATCAACATCAACCCTTGGCTGCCGACAAGTTCGGAAATATAGATCCCATGGCTTGGAGAGCACTTGGCGATTATGCTAGACCGGTCTACAATCAAGGATTATCAAGTGGTAGACCTTCGATTGTAGCAAACAATTTTGAGTTGAAGCAAGGTTTGCTTCGAACCATTCACAATTGTTGTGTCTTCATAGGGAAGATGAATGAAAATCCAAACTCATATCTAAATGGACTTCGAGGAGATTGTGAATACCTTTCAATAGAATAAGATATCATAAGATGCAGTGTACTTAAGGGCATTCCCCTTTTCACGTAAATATGATGCGAAGGAGTGGCTTCGGAGCTTGACCAGTGGATCGATTAGAACCTGGGAGGAGATGACTAAAGAATCCCCTGATAAATAGTTCTCCTCATCAAAGATGGGCAAGATTAGTAAAGAAATCCATAACTTCTGCTAGAAACATGCTGAAATGGTTTTTTAAGCATGGGAGAGGTTTATGGAGATAGTTAGAAAGTGTCAACATAGCGGAATTGAACTCTGGATGCAACTGCAGGACTTTTGGGAGGGATTGACATTGGCCTCACGTAGAACATTGAGGAATGCAGTTGGATGCCCTTTGATGAGGAAAACTATAAAGGAGATACTTACAATTCTTGATGAGTTATTTGAAGCTGCCAATCAGTGGTCCTTTGAGAGTGCTGAAAGAAGAAAATCAACTGGTGTTCACAAAGTTGATGCTAATACATCTGTGCAGGTACAACATGATGTTGTGGTTAATGAAATACAAAAGCTTACCTTAGCCAGGATACAAAATGAGCCTCACGCAGCTTGTAATATATGTGGAAGAGAACACCCTACTCATGAGTGTCAAGTCTCAACTCAGGAAGTGAATGCTGTGGAAAATTATGATTTTAATGCAATGGATCACATGCACCCCGATTTTTGATGGAGTTCACCTGGTGGTATTGTGAATGTATGGCAACAACAATACCCTGGACCCCAGGTACAAGGAGCTATACTCTTCCAAAATCAGCAGAGACATCAATATCAGCCTCCACACTCTAATCATTCCAGTATAGAAGACCTAATTAAGGCTTTTATTATCAAGATAGATGAGAGGCCTGAAACTGATAGCTCAGTTATACGGGAACATGGAGTAGCTATCAAAGAACTGCGCACGGGTTTTTAGAACCTAAAAAGACATGTTGGGCAGCTAGCTACTCTATTGTTTGAGAGGATTCCATGAACTCTCCTGATACAGAAAGAAATCCCAAAGAAACAGTGAATGCTGTAATTTTGAGAAGTGGGCAAGGGTTGAAAGATCTCACCCCAATCCAAAATGATATGAGACTTGAAAAAGAAAGTGGGGAAAAGTTGAAGAGTGATGTTGATACGAAGAAGAAAGTCCATATGAAAGCCAAGAAGAATAAGAAGGAAGAAAACTCGAGAAGGGAGGACCCCGAGGAGAGCGAGCATATGTCTGCTATGCCATTCCCTCAAAAGCAAAGTAGAGAAAAGCTAGACAAGCAGTTTGGGTGATTTCTAGTTGTGCTGAAACAGGTTCATGTGAACTTACTATTCACAGAAGTGTTCTCACAGATTCGTACTTATGCCAAATTCTTGAAAGAGATCATTACAAAGAAGGGGAAAATAGAGGCGACCGCAGTGGTCAAGCTCACAAAGCATTGCAGCGCGATATTGCAAAATAAACTCCCACAAAGTGTGGAGATCTAGGGAGTTTTACTATACCTTACTCTTTCGGAACTATTAATTTTGATAAATCCTTATGTTATTCAGGTGCCTCAAATAATTTAATGCCTTTATCTATCTACAGGAAACTGGGGAAGAAGATTGGAGAGATAAGGTCTGCACCCATATCTTTGTAGCTGGCAGACCAAATGACTACAATACCCGAGGGGATAGTGGAAGATGTGTTAGTTCGGGTGGATAAGTTTATATTTCCTGTGGAATTTATAGTGGGAAATATGGAGGAAACAAGGAGGTCCCCATCATCCTAGAAAGACCATTCATAGTGACAGGTAGAGCTATATTAGATATACACGTGTGAAAACTAATGCTTAGAGAGGGTGAGGAGACTGTGACTTTTAAGATGGATATAGCAAAGGGGGAACAAAAGGACAAACCAGTTGTGAGTATCGAGTTGAAAGTAAAGGGCCCAAAAGAGAAGGCTGTGGTGAGCGAGAAAGATAAGTGTGGGGTGTACCCAAAGAAGGCCGAGAAGAAGTTGTCTGCATGGATGCGTGCTTTAGTTTGGGTGCGAGGAATGGAGCCCGACTTCGACTCATACAAGCCTTTTACCTCTCATGAGCACTTGAATATTGTATGAACTTTGTAATATTATTTCTTTGGCAACCACATTACAAGCCTTACCCATTTGTTTGAATTGACCATCTATTTGAACCTTTTACCTCTCATGAGCACTTGAATATCGTATGAACTTTGTAAAAGTAAAAGTGTGTGGTGGTGGTTTGGCTTTTGAGTGGAAATATTGAAATAAGGAGAAAGGTGCATTATTTTGAAAAAGTAAGAACCACTTGAATTGAAAAAGAAAAGGAAAAAACAAAAGTAGTTCTATTGTTGTAAAACATATTCCTTGATAGTGGTAATATTTGATGTATTTGTGCTTAAAGAAGTTGGGAATTGATATATATTTATGTGAAGTTGGAGTTATAGTTGACATAAGTGTGGGGTTTTGCACGGTCAACGGTATGTATTAAATTGTTTAGGGACGCGTAGTCACTCTTATATCCAAACATATCCTACCCATCCCGCATCCTACATTAGAACCAAATAATTTCCTACTTGATCCTTGACTGAATGAGCTCAATTAATAGAGTAGTACACTACGGGCAAGCCTATGGTACATGTTTTGTGGCATATGAATGCTATTTATCATAGTGAGTGAATTCTTTCTATCTTGAGTTCAGAATTGTTCTTAATTTTATTGTGTGTGGAACTAGTCTCTATTGTTGTGTGAGGGGACTTGATTCACGAAGGAAAGGTAATATCGTTGACCTCTGTGTTAGAGTAAGTGAGCGGGTTGTGAAAATTATGTGATGCTTTTCAGTCAAATCTCGACATGAGGATGTTACGGTATTGTGCTTAATCTGTTTTAAATATTCTTGGTGTAATGAGTTAGGAGAGTTGTTTAAAAAGGTCGTGTCTTTAAAAAGTGTAGTTTGATTGCTTGATGGTAGGGTATAATCTCATATTTTGGTCGCTTATTACATTCCAATTTACTGCACTTTAATTGAGTTTGAGCGTTAATTACTAGTGTTTTGCACTAATTGTGTGTTTTATGCATTGTAGGAGTGTTTCAGAGCTATGAAGATTTTACATAATGAATTTGGATGATTTGGAGCTTTGAAGTCTGATTAAAAGTTCAAGGGAAAAATCTGGGATGCGTACGGGGGTCGTGAACCACGTCGGGATAGCTAAAAAGCAAGAAAAATCTGTACTCAGAAAAAGTCCCACAGCCGCGACACGTGGGGCTCTGCATGACGCGCTGCGGCAGGCCTATTCCTTGTTTTCTTTCAGAAATAAACTCTCTGAACTTCCCCACTAATGACCCGCATAGCGCGTCGCCCCATGCAGCGTGCCTGTGCAAATTTTCAGAGTTGTTTTCCTATTTCGCACGGGTGTTTTCGTCTCGTCCCGACCCTACTTAGTATAAATACATGTAAAAACGTTATTTTATGGACTTTTGACACACCTTAGACCTAAGTAAGCCAAGGAGGAGGTGGAGAAGTAATAGCTCAAGGATTTCCTCATTCAATCCTCATTCAAGACAAGGGTTTGGATCATTTTATGTTTTCCTTTATCTTAAACATTATTATGATGAATTAATCCATATCCATGGAGTAGTTCTCTTTAGGGTTTGATGGATTTGGTGTATTGATACTTGTTTGGGGATAATTAACTCTAGTTTTATGTATTGAATCGTTTGGATGTTTTAATTGTTGCATCTATAGTCACTTGTTCATGTAATCGAGAGAAGCATAACAAGTGATATTGTTGCATTATACGTTGTTGGTTGAAGTCAGTAACTCTTCTTAGTAATGGGAAGAGTCTAGTTGAATTTTTGATTAAACTTAGTTAGAAGGATAATCGAGAGCGGTTCTCCTAGAGACTAATTGTATATAGTAAAAACCGGTTAGTCCTTCGTACGAATTGGTTTAAATGGTAATACATTGGATCGGAGAAGCGTCTTCATAGTACCAGGTTGAGGTCCGAAGTCAGGTCACCAAGCTTCGAGCCCGAGGAACCGATCAATGTCGAGCTCGATGTCATTATCAAGCTCGAATCCAATTCGAACTATGATGCAAAGTAAAGTTATCAATCTTATGATTCAGAGACCGACCAACACTGACCCCGAATCAATATAAGAATCTGATTCAGAATCGAGCTCAAGTCAAGATTGAGAGCTCGAGTAAAGACCGAAAGCTCAAGTCAATATCGAGCTCATAGACAAGAGCCATTGCAATCCCACTAAAGGAGAGAATCCTGGAAGGAATTATGGAAAAACGGATTTATCATGGGTCTCCCACTATGTATTTTTAATTATATCTAAAGTAAGATCCCTCTACTATAAAGGGGATGGTTATTATTTCTGTAAGAACCAAGCTTTTGCTTACATTGTAGCTCAAATACCACACACTCCTATATTAAAGGGTTATTCTTTTTGGCTTCATAGATTGATTCATATTGCTTAGTCCTTAAATCATCTTCTTTCCAACCTTGTGTATTTTTCATTCTTTATAATCCGTATTTGATACTTTCAATTTATGCTTAAGATTTGTGTTAAGTTATACCATATTCCTTTGAACTACGAATAAATTCAACTCTATCCATTTTTCGGGTAAACATTTTGGCGCCCACCATGGGGATAAGGATAATAGTGGTTATTTGATACGAATATGCAAAAACACGCCGTTTTGCGCTTGTTTCCGGAAGTGTCTTTGATTTCAGATTAGCAACGACTAAACTATCAATTAAATGTCCTTACCAATCAACAACGAAGCTGGTCTTCAAGATGAGAACAACAACTTGACACCCAGTACCGAAAGGCCACTTGTCAACACCGTTGGAGCTCGAATCGAAGTGTCGATAGACATTAATTCACATGTGGCCATTGAGGCGAACCTACATTCTGATCCTGAAAATAGCATACACGGTGGCATTCGATCTGTAGCTCGAGATACCCATAACGTCGAGGAAAACAACGTCAGCTTGCAAATGATTTTCGAAATGTTGCAAGCTCAACATGCAGCAATAGCTCAGTTGTAGAGTCAAACCCAGATACCGAGCAGGCCAGATCCCAATCAACCCCGAGAAATCGCCCATACAACGAAACCAGCTATAGTGAAATCAAATGAGCAGGAGTCGGGGACTAATCCTGAAATAGCTATGATGTCCGAAGAACTGACCAAACGAATAGAATCAGGAGAAAGGAGGATCGAAGAAAACGACAAAAAGGTTGAAACATACAACTCCAGGGTTGATCAGATCCCTTCGGCACCACCAATATTGAAGGGCTTAGATTCCAAAAATCCATACAAAAGCCTTCCCCTAAGCGCGGCTCCTAAACCGATCCCAAAGAACTTCCGCATGCCCGATATTCCTAAATATAACGGAACTACCGACCCCAATGAAAATGTCACCTCATACACATGTGCCATCAAAGGGAACGATCTAGAGGATGATGAGATCGAATCAGTATTATTGAAGAAATTCGGTGAAACCCTGTCAAAGGGAGCAATGTTATTGTATCATAATTTGCCATCTAATTCTATCGATTCTTTTGCTATGCTTGTATATTCCTTCGTAAAAGCGCACGCTGGGGCCATAAAAGTCAAGACCAGGAAGTCGGACCTGTTCAAGGTAAGACAAAAGGATTACGAGATGCTAAGGCAGTTTGTATATCGTTTTCAAATGGAACGAATGGATCTGCCACCAGTCATAGACGATTGGGCTTTTCAGGCTTTCACTCAAGGTTTGAACGAATAAAGTTCGACGGCTTCACGATGGTTGAAGCATAACCTGATCGAGTACCCCGCTATCACTTGGGCCGACGTGCACAATCGATACCAATCAACAATTAGAGTCGAATATGATCAGTTGGGGTCTGAACCTACTGCTCGAAGGGATATCAATCGAGAACAAGGTCCGATCAGGGACTGATACCGACCGTATAATGGAAACCACATAATTAATGAATCGAGACGTAACCCTGGACAAAGCAACAAAAGAAGTGATTGAGGTCAAGGGTCTCGGGGGCTGATGAACAGAAGTGGGTTTGACAGGCCTATCGGATCTAACGAAGCACCACGGTTATCGGAGTATAAATTCAGCATTGATGCATCCGCCATCATGTTGGCTATCGGATGTATCAAAGATACTAAATGGCCTCGACCCATGCAGACTGATCCTTCCCAAAGGAATCCCAATCAAATGTGTGAATATCATGGCACCCATGGCAACAGAACAGAAGATTGCATGCAACTAAGAGAGGAGGTAGCCCGGTTATTCAATAAAAGGCACCTTCGAGAATGTTTAAGCGATAGAGCGAAGAACCATTTCAAAAACAGGTATTTTGGCAAACAAAATGAACAAGAAGAACCACAGCACGTAATCCACATGATCATCGGCGGTGTCGATACCACTCAAAGTCCGGTGCTTAAACGCACAAAGATATCGATTCTGAGAGAAAAGCAACCTCGAACTCAGGATTACGCACCCATAGGAACTTTGTCCTTCAATGATGAATAGGCAGAAGGAGTCATACAACCTCATAACGATGCACTGGCAATATCCGTACTTATGAATAAAATTAAAGTTAAGCATGCTTTAATTGATCCAGGTAGCTCGGCCAATATCATTAGATCAAAGGTTGTAGAACAGCTCGGTCTACAGGACCGGGTCGTACCCGCAACCCTGGTTCTAAATGGATTCAATATGGCATGTGAAACCACCAAAGGCGAGATAATTATGCCAATAAACATGG
This sequence comes from Nicotiana otophora, assembly GCA_000715115.1. NCBI lineage: Eukaryota > Viridiplantae > Streptophyta > Magnoliopsida > Solanales > Solanaceae > Nicotiana > Nicotiana otophora. Next base: position 64,632 of record AWOL01S0003851.1, on the reverse strand, counting down.
CCGGGACCATCCAGGAAACGAAGTTCCATGTAATCGAAGGCGATATGAGGTACAACGCCCTTTTTGGAAGGCCATGGATCCACAACATGAGAGCTGTACCTTCGACCCTACACCAGGTTCTTAAGTTCACAACATCGAGGGGAGTCAAAACAATGCACGGAGAACGATCATCCACAAGAGAAATGTTTGTCATCGAGGAAGCGAATATGATATCCTCACCTTCGTCAATAAAGGGATTAGACTCAAAAGGGGAACGGGATGCCAAATAGCAATCACAGACACCAGTTTTAACCCAACCAAAAAATCAGAATATCGATGAAGATGATGATCAAAGGATATCTCGATCCTTCATGCTTCTCGATGATTCTGACGCTACCCAATCAACGATTGAAGAGTTGGAGCAAGTCATAATAATCGAGCATTTTCCGGAAAGAAATGTATAGCTGGGAATGGGATTAACCCCGAACTAGGGAAAAAGCTTATTCAATTTCTTATCGATAACATAGATTGTTTTGCTTGGTCTCATTTAGATATAACAGGGATCCCACCAGATATAATGACACATCGGCTAAGCCTGGACCCTAGATTCAAGCCGGTAAAGCAAAAGAGAAGACCCCAGTCCGAGGTAAAGCACATATTCATAAAGGATGGGGTAACTAAATTTCTCAGAATAGGGTCCATTCAGGAGGTGAAATATCCCGAATGGTTAGCCAATGTAGCTGTAGTCCCTAAAAAGGGAACAAACTTAGAATGTGTGTAGATTACAAGGATTTAAACAAGGCATGCCCCAAAGATTCTTTTCCACTGCCTAACATCGATCATCGATGCCACGGCCGACCATGACGTCCTTACTTTTCTCGATGCCTATTTCGGGTATAATCAAATCCAAATGAACCCGGAAGACCAGGGAAAGACTTCATTTGTCACCAAGTATGGAACACATTGTTATAATGTGATGCCCTTCGGGCTAAAAACTGTAGGAGCTACTTATCAATGCCTAGTAAATAAATTGTTCGAGGAACAAATAGGTAAATCAATGGAAGTTTATATTGATGACATGCTAGTTAAGTCCCTGCGCGCAGAGGACCATTTGGCTCATTTGCAGGAAACATTCGAGATTTTAAGTAAATATAACATAAAGCTCAACCCCGAGAAATGTGCTTTTGGGGTTGGTTCGAGCAAGTTCCTCAGCTTCATGGTATCAAATCGGGGGATCGAGATTAACCCCGATAAAATCAAGGCCATCGAAGACATCTCCATCGTGGACAGTGTAAAAGCTGTGCAGAGGCTAACGGGGTGGATTGCTGCCTTAGGCCGATTCATTTCAAGGTCGTCAAATCGAAGACACAGATCTTTCTCTCTACTCAAAAAGAAGAACGATTTCGCTTGAACCCCCGAATGCTAACAGGCATTAGAGTAATAAAAGTGATATCTATCGAGGCAACCACTGCTTCATACTCCAAAAATAGACGAAAGACTTTGCTTATACTTGGTAGTATCAGAAATCGCGGTAAGTGGTGTCCTAGTTCGAGAAGAGCAAGGTACGCAAGTTTCCATTTATTATGTAAGTCGAACCTTAGGAGAAGCAGAAACTAGATATCCACACTTAGAAAAATTGGCACTGGCACTAATAAGTGCCTCTAGAAAGTTAAGACTGTACTTTCAATGTCACCCCATATGCGTATTGACCACTTACCCACTTCATAATATTTTGCGCAAGCCCGAACTATCAGGCCGATTGGCCAAATTGGCCGTCGAACTCAGTGGGTACAATATTGAATATCAACCCCGCACGGCCATCAAATCACAAAGTTTAGTGGACTTCGTGGCCGATTTCACGCCGACCCTCGTACCCGAAGTTGAAAAAGAACTCTTATTAAAATCGGGTACATCATCGGGGGTATGGACTCTTTTTTACGGACGGGGCTTCAAACGTGAAGGGGTCCGGGCTAGGCATTGTTTTAAAGCCGCCCACGAGTAACACCATTAGGCAATCTATCAAAATTACTAGGTTGACTAATAACGAGGCCGAGTATGAGGCCATGATTGCGGGTCTCGAGCTAGCTAAAAGCTTGGGAGCAGAAGTCATTAAAGCCAAATGTGACTCTTTACTGGTGATAAATCAAGTAAACAAAACCTTCAAAGTTCGAGAGGATAGAATGCAAAGGTATTTGGACAAACTGCAGGTCACTTTGCACCATTTAAAAAAATGGACTTTACAGCATGTTCCACGAGAACAAAATAGTGAGGCCGATGCACTTGCAAATTTGGGATCATCGGTCAAGGAAGGCGAGATATGCTCGGGGACCGTCGTTCAAATATCGAGATCCGTGATCGAAGAAGGTCATGCCGAGATAAATTCTACAAGCTTAACCTGGGATTGGAGGAATAAGTATATTGAATATTTAAAGAATGGAAATCTCCCATCGGGCCCTATGAACCAAAGCTGCCCGATTCACATTGACTGCAGATGGAACATTATACCGAAGGATATTCGATGGACCATTGGCAGTAATCTTAGGTCCAAAAGACACCGACTACGTCCTACGTGAGGTGCATGAGGGCACTTGTGGAAATCACTATGGTGCCGATTCATTAGTCCGAAAGATAATCAGGGTAGGGTGTTATTGGATCGATATGGACAAAGATGCAAAGGAGTTTGTTCGAAAATGTGACAAATGTCAAAGGTTTGCACCAATGATCCATCAGCCAGAGAGCAACTTTACTTAGTCCTATCCCCATGGCCATTCATGAAATGGGGAATGGATACCGTTGGCCCTCTGCCATCGGCCCCAGGTAAAGCTAAATTCATTTTATTTATGACTGACTATTTCTCTAAATGGGTTGAAGCATAGGCGTTCGTGAAAGTAAGAGAGAAAGAGGTTATAGACTTTATCTGGGATCATATCGTATGTCGATTCGGGATACCCGCCGAAACAGTGTGTGATAATGGGAAACAGTTTGTCGGCAGAAAAGTGACGAAATTACTCGAAGACCACAAAATAAAAAGGATATTATCAACACTGTATCACCCTAGTGGGAACGAATAGGATGAATCAACGAACAAAACTATTATTCAAAACCTAAAGAAAAGGCTGAACGACGCTAAGGGAAAATGGAAAGAAATCCTACCCGAAGTTCTTTGGGCATATCGAACAACATCAAAATCTAGTACGGGGGAAATCTCGTTCTCCTTAGTATATGGCTCTGAAGCCTTGATTCCAGTCAAAGTCAGGGAACCTAGTGCTAGGTTTCGATATACAAAGGAAGAGTCAAATAGAGAGGCTATGAAAACTAGCCTCGAATTATCGGATGAAAAATGAGAAGCTACTCTCGTCCAATTGGCCGCCCAAAAGCAGTGAATCGAAAGATACTATAATCGAAGAACCAAGTTTCGCCATTTTAAACTCGGGGACTTAGTGCTAAGGAAAGTCACCCTCAGTACCCGAAATCCAAACGAAGGAAAACAAGGTCCAAACTGGGAAAGACCGTATCAAGTTCTCAAAAATGTAAGAAAATGATCCTACAAGCTCGGTATTATAAATGGAAACAACTATCAAGCAATTGGAATGTGTCGCACCTAAAACGATACTACTGCTAAGGTACGACCCTCCCATATTCATTTATATTTCAAAGCTAACCCCTGCAGGAGTCCGATCAAGAGCTAGGATGGATCTTTCAATACGAAGCCCTAGGTCTGAAAGAACGTGTTGCACTCTTTTTCCCTTAGACCGATTTTATCCCAAATGGGTTTTTTGGCAAGGTATTTAATGAGGCAACATTTGATCGTGCTAACTTAGAAATAATTCGACAGTATCTGAGGCCTCTTTACAATCGACCTCAAATACTGGGGGGGGGGGGCATTAGCCCTCATATATATCAAGTTCGATGCAAGAAAGTTACTTCATAACAACAGGGTTCCGATAAGAAATATTGTAAGAGCCAAATGGTCAAAATGAACAATGCTCATGTAGTCAGCCCGAGCCTTGACGCAAAATATGGACACATGTATAATGACTTGCAAAGAAAAATTGCTTCTTAACCGATATCTTATATCCAAGAAAGATTCCCCTATTTCAAGAATTATTATGCAAATAGGCTTAAGGTAAATCAACGAGTTTGAGCAATACTCACTCAACTATAAAGCCCAAGGGCTACACCAACTTGCGTTCGAGCAACCATTCTCACTCGGGGACTATGTATTAAGCCTACGGGCTACATAAATTCCGAGTTCGAATCATTGACTCGACTATTAAGCCTACGCGCAACATTACTTCGAGTTCGAAATCATTCACTCGACTACTAAGCCTACGGGCTACATTACTTCGAGTTTAAAATCACTCACTCAACTATTAATCCTGCGGGCCACATTACTTCGATCTTGAAATCACTCACTCGACTACGAAGACTATTGGCTACATTACTTCGAGTTCGAAATCACTCACTCGACTATTAAGCTTACGGGCCACATTACTTCGAGTTCGAAATCACTCACTCGACTACTAAGCCTACGTGTTACATTACTTCGAGTTCGAAATCACTCACTCGGCTACTAAGCCTACGGGATACATTACTTCGAGTTCGAAATCACTCACTCGGCTACTAAGCCTACGGGATACATTACTTCGAGTTCGAAATCAATCACTCGACTATTAATCCTACGGGAAACATTACTTCGAGTTCGAAATCACTCACTCAACTACTAAGCCTATGAGCTACATTACTTCAAGTTCAAAATCAATCACTCGACTACTAACCCTACAGGCTACATTACTTCGAGTTTGAAATCACTCACTCGACTATTAAGCCTATGGACTATATTACTTCGAGTTTGAAATCACTCACTCGACTATTAAGCCTATGGACTATATTACTTCGAGTTTGAAATCACTCACTCGACTATTAAGCCTATGGACTATATTACTTCGAGTTTGAAATCACTCACTCGACTATTAAGCCTATGGACTATATTACTTCGAGTTTGAAATCACTCACTCGACTATTAAGCCTATGGACTATATTACTTCGAGTTTGAAATCACTCACTCGACTATTAAGCCTATGGACTATATTACTTCGAGTTTGAAATCACTCACTCGACTATTAAGCCTATGGACTATATTACTTCGAGTTTGAAATCACTCACTCGACTATTAAGCCTATGGACTATATTACTTCGAGTTTGAAATCACTCACTCGACAATTAAGCCTACGGGCTACACTACGTCGAGTTCGAAATCACTCACTCACTCAGTCATCATCATCATCGTCGGAAACCAAGGCATCAGCATCGACTTTGAGCCCTTTAGACCTTTTTATCTCTTCAATGAGGTCGAAAGCTCAAGCATGGATCTCCTCGAGGGTCTCCCTCCTAGATCGGCACTTAGCAAGTTCAACAACCCAATGTGCTCGAGTATTGGCGGTCTCGGCTGCATCTCTTGCTTGTACTTGAGCAACTTCTGCATCGGCCCGATAAACTGTGACGAACGCATTCGCATCTGCCTTTGCCTTTTCAGCGTCAGATTCATCCTTAACAAGTTCAGAGGCCAGCCGAGCCTCGAGCTCCTCTGTTTTTCTTACTTGAACCGAGCTTTTCTTCTTTATACTTTTAAGCTGGATTTTGGCCGATGACAATTGGGCTTGAGCAGCCTCTTTCTCTGTAGCAAAGCGGTCCATACCTTCTTTCCACTTCAAGGACTCTGCTTTTATCATATCGACCTCCTCACGGAGTTTCCCGATCATCTCATTTTTTTGCTGCAGCTGTGAGACCAAAACATTAGCCATCGTTCTGGTATCAAGCCCATAGGATTTTAAAAGTATCATTACCTGCTCAGATAGATCGGTTTGATCTTGGTGAGCCTTGGCCAACTCAGCTCGGAGGTCTTTCATTTCCTCTCCCCTTTGCTCTAAGAGAAGTTTAAGGGAGTTCCTCTTCTCCGGGACTCGTTGAAGATCGGTCTCAAACTGATGCAGCTTAGCTCGAGACCGAGAATATGCTTCTCGATGGACCACCACGGCCTACGAAGAAAGAAGAAAAGAAGTTAGGAAAGAATAGCAAAACATAAAAAGTGATATCGACAAATAGAGTTAAGAGCTTACCCGATCTAGAGCTAGCTGCACTTCACAGAGAAGGCCCGACACATCACTAAGGCCAGCAGCGTCCTCCACTCTAGTAAACGGATCACGAAAATGGTCATCCCCTTCAAGAGAGCGGCTCCTCTTGAAGGTCCCCAAAGCTTGGGCTTGCCGAATAGCTTCTAGGGAAAGGCAGGGAGTGTTACACCCCAAGTTTTCATACGTAAAAGTACGCCATAAGTAAATTGGTGAAAACTCTCAAATGAGATATTACATCCCGTATTTTCGTACGTTAAAGTTTCATCGTAAGTTAATCGACGTAAGTTAGGGAATGGGTTTAGTTTGAGATTATAAGCATTATGCTATTTCAAAACAAGTTATGAGTAAATTTGTGACAGAGAGAGGGTAAGCAAATCGAAGAAAATGAATTTCGTGAAAGTTTTACATTTTGGGATAAAATACGGCCCGAGCTAAAATACCCGGTATTTATGGACTAATACCATATAAGATACCACATGGCCATGATAGTAAGGTGTATAAAGTATATTAAAAGTGAGTGGTATTATAAGAAATTTGAGATAATTCTTAATTATGTAGGTAATTGGTTAATTATGGGTTAGTGGAAGATTATTAAGTTAATCAAGAGATTGGTGGTTAATTAAAGAAACCTTTGGATAAGCTTGAGGTGCCTAACGTGGCAGCCCAAGAAATGACTCTTTAGTCATTTAAAATAGGTGTCACATCAAGAAATTGGGTGGCCACACCATTCCTGAAGTGGAGCCCACATCATAAGACATCTTAAAACTTAAGAAGTCATTCAACAGTAATGTTAGTCTTCAAAATTCAACTCACTTATAAGATTTCTCTATCCTCGTAATATGGGAACTTTAGCATCTTCAACAAATTCAACATGATTTCATGGAAATTCAACGATATTTCTTAGCATCTTAAGCAATGTGAGATTTTGCGATTCTAAGGAATACGGTGCAACCTTTCTCAAGAATATCGCACGGATTGTTCCCTACTCCAGGTATGTTAAGGCTAAGCCCTTCCTTCATTTTGACATGATCTCGTAATTACAGTATTCTCCTTATCGGGACTTCATATTTAATTGAGTATTGTCTTCTTCCAATGAAGAGAACAAAGAGCCTATATATACAGTATTACAGTTTTTTCATTATCATCGAGCTATAATCGATGGGCAGGCCCCTATTGGGAAACCTCTGATCAGATGGTAAGTTATATACCGAGCCTACTGTGGCCGAGTGCCTATGAGCGAGCCCAGTTGGCCGAGATATAGAGCCTAGTATGGCCGAGCGCCTATGAGATAGCCTACTACAGTAGAGCAGATATATACATATATCGGTCCTTATAATGCCGGACAACTATTTTACTTATTATTTTGAGAGAGTTGAGTCAATATCAGCAAGTAAACATATCTTTAGATTATCTTTGACTCCCAGTTACCTTTAGCTATTATATTATCAGTTCAGTTTCAGCTTTCAGTATATTGCCTTACATACTCAGTACATTATTTTGTACTGACATCCCTTTTCTGAGGGCGTTGCATTTCATGCGTGCAGGTTCAGACAGACAGACGGGTAGACCTCCTCATTAGATGTTGCCCGAGTTCAGCTTGATCGGTAAGCTCCATGCCCTTCGGAGTTGCCAGGTCTAGAGCTTTATGTACATCTTATGTATATATGTTATGAGTAGGTCGGGGTCCTATTCCGATCACAGTATATCCATCAGTAGATGTTTGTAGACATATCTTGTTAGTTAGTGCAGTATGTTGGGCTTGTAGGCCTTTTCAGTAGATTTTATTGGTTTGCTAGCCATAGTATTTATGATGGCCTTGTCGGCCCAGCTTTATACTGATGTTTAGTTAGCATTCAATTGTCTTGCAATGTGGCCTATGGCCAAAAGTATGACATTATATATTAAGAGTTCCTTGGTCACAAGTTGGTATGCAAGGATAGGTAAGGCACCGGGTGCCGGTCTCGCCCCCCAGGTTTTGGGCGTTACAAAAGAGGTATTAGAGCAGTTTTGTCCTAGGGAGTCTATAAGCCGTGTCTAGTAGAGTCTTGTTTATGGGTGTGTTGTGCACCACACTTATAAGCAGGAGGCTACAGAGAATTTAGGACTGTCATTCTTTCTTCTTACTCTAGATCGTGTGGTAGAGCTCAGTTGTAAGAACTCAATTTCCTAAACTCTATCTTATTCATAATACGATATTGCCTACATCCAGAACGACGGTTGATAAGAGATATAGCTGTGAAAGAGTTGAGTCAGAGGAACTCGATTTTGCATGATTCTTATGATGAGTAAATGTGAGGTCTTCACCGGATCATGCATGTACTAAAATGTGTAAGGTTCTTGATAAGGAGCTTTAAGGCAATAATATTTATCCACTCTTATGGTAAAAAAACGAATAAGAGAATCGGAAGATAGACACAAGTTTCAGCAAGTAAAAGGAGCAAGGTGAAAAAGGGTACGAGGTACCCAGTTAATGAAGATTATCATTATTTACCATTAAGGGAGAGAGATATAAGTATTTTGAGTTACCTTCAACAGTAATAGAGGTATGTACAATTGGTCACACCCATCTCATTTATGCCCTATGGAAGCTAACAGAAGTAGTATAAGAGAAGGAAAGATATCAAGATCCGGCTGGGGTTAGAGTGACCCTAAATGGTGGATGGATTATTTGCGTTAGTTGACATTTTCGAAAGATATTGCAAATGTGCTAATAGATCTCCTAGTGAGACACCTAGAGGGTGCACTCTAAAATAGTACCGCTACATACAAGTACTACAAAGATAGGCACTGGAAGCCTTGAAGGGGATAAATATTACCTTAGTATGGCTCCCGTAACTAGTAAAGAAAGAATGTTAGGCAAACCGAAAAGCCAGTAGATGGAGAAAGTGGAGCTAAAAGCAAAAGAATGTCCTGTTGAAATTTTTAAAATAAAGTGATAGATAGAAATATTAGCGGGAAATAAGAAAATAGTTAATGAAGCATTATCAGTAAGATATGATACATGGATGACAATGATAGATCAAAAGATGACAGTATTACAGAGTCTATAGTCAAGTGAAACAAAAGACGAGAGGTGACAGGCCTTGAGACACCAAAAGAGTATAGGCCATAAAGTCATATCCTCATTTCTAGAAATAAGTTCATGACTCTAACATGATTACCATAAGGAAACGTTAGACCCCAGAGTAATAGAAATCAGTATGGGCTGGTGAACAAGATAAACTAAACATAAATTAGGGACTGAATGATTTGATAATGATCGACATCATGAGAATTTCAGACTGTGTTCTAGCGATAATAGAATGGACAACAAAAGAATACACTTTAAAGGTCATTTAGGAAGACGCTTCCCTAGAGCAAGCAATGTGAGCAAAGTTAAGCTTAAGGGACTGTATGTGCCAGTTACACTAAGTGTCACCCTCGCGAGTAAGGAATTTTGTTATCCTTGCTACTGAAGGATTACCGCAAGGCGGGTAAGGGTCATCGATGATAGGCAAGGACGCCAAAGATGAGGTGGTAAAACATCTATTGGTAGATCGTCATAGCGCTAAATCTTAGTACTCCCCTAAAGGGGGAAATATGGAGTGAGGCGTTAAGTCAAAATTAAGTGGTTCTAGTAACTATGGAATGGTAAAGGAAAAATGCGATAAAAAAATGAAAAAGGGATGAGATTGCACTTATTCAAAACCTACAGATATGCTACGATTCCAGAATATTATGCAAAAATGACATCAAGGAAAGGAAGTAAGGGTTCATGTCTGAGATGTCATTGATAGATAAGGAGCCCGTGCGAGAGGGAAGTTAAGACAAAGGAAATAATCCAAGAAAGATTACGCAGAATATTGATATGAGGATAGGCCAACGAATAGTTAGCAGTTGATTCACGAAGAGCCTAGTTATGGCTAGACAAGAGGATACAGACAAATCAACAGATCGTGCAAGATAAACATAGGGAACCCCAAAATGGGAAATTCAGCCTCACAGTTATGACATTATGATCCTTGAGAAATATTCAGATAGGAGTTGGGTAGTTAAAAGGTACAGTATAAGTGTTACGGAAATAAAAGAGAGTGACACTGGAAAATATTCAAAATTTAAGTTCAGAAGCAAACCTACGAGAACAAGGGCATGGAGGTAAGTAAGGATAATTACAAGTAAAAAACAAACATCAACAATTCTGTCGGGTAAACAATGTAATAAGCTCGCAGCCTTGCAAGAGTCAGAGGGTCCTCCCTAGGTACTACAATGAATGATTAGCTAAGGAAATAAGGAATAAGGCTTCAACCTAAGCATAGTAACTTGAAGAAGGAATGGTCACATAAAAACAATCTCACTACAAAATCGTATGCACTCCAAAAGAAAGTGGCACCAACCATGGCTAATGACCGGGAAATGAAACCAAAAGTAATATTCAAGACCATACGAATTATGTTACACCCCATGTTTTGGTACGTAAAAGTACGCCATAAGTAAATTGGTGAAAAATCGGAAATGAGATATTACATCCCGCATTTTCATACGTTAAAATTTCGTCGTAAGTTAATCGACGTAAGTTCAGGAATGGAATTATTTTGAGATTATAAGCATTATGCTATTTCAAAACAAGTGATGAGTAAATTCGTAAAGGATAGAGGGTAAGCAAATCGAAGAAAATGAATTTCGTAAAACTTTGACATTTTGGGATAAAATACGGCCCGAGCTAAAATACCGGGTATTTATGGACTAATACCATACAAGGTACCACATGGCCATGATAGTAAGGTGTATAAAATATGTTAAAAGTGAGTGGTATTATAAGAAATTTATGATAATTCTTAATTATGTGGGTAATTGGTTAATTATTGATTAGTGGGAGATTATTAAGTTAATCAAGAGATTAGTGGTTAATTAAAGAAAATTTTGTATAAGCTTGAGGAGCCTAACGTGGCAGCCCAAGCAATGACTCTTTAGTCATTTACAATATGTGTCACATTAAGGAATGTGGTGGCCAAATCATTCCTAAAGTGGAGCCCACATCATAAGACATCTTAAAACTTAAAAAGTCATTCAACAGTAACGTTAGTCTTCAAAATTCAACTCACTTATAAGATTTCTCTATCCTAGTAACATGGGAACTTTAGTATCTTCAACAAATTGAACATGATTTCATGGCAATTCAACGAGATTTCTTAGCATCTTAAGCAACGTGAGATTTTGCGATTCTAAGGGAGTACGGTGCAACCTTTCTCAAGAATATCGTACGAATTTTTCCCTACTCTAGGTATGCTAAGGCTAAGCCCTTCCTTCATTTTGGCATGATCTCGTAATTACATATGTTTGATAATGAGGCATGAAGAGAAGTTCATACTCCCAAATTTATATACATTACCCTAGTCTCATAAATTACAGTATTCTCCTTATCGGAACTTCATATTTAATTGAGTATTGTCTTTTTCCAATCAAAAGAGCAAAGAGCATATATATACAGTATTACAGTATTTTCATTACCATCGAGCTATAATCGATGGGTAGGCCCCTATTGAGAACCCTCTGATAAGATGGTAAGTTATATACCGAGCCTATTGTGGCCTAGAGCCTATGAGCGAGCCCAGTTGGCCGAAATACAGAGCCTAGTATGGCTGAGCACCTATGAGTGAGCCTACTACGACAGAGCGGATATATACATATACCGAGCCTTATTAAGCCGGACAGCTATTTTACTTATTATATTGAGAGAGTTGAGTCAATATCAGCACGTAAGCATATTTTTAGATTATCTTTGACTCCCAGTTACCTTCAGCTATTATATTATATGTTCAATTTCAGCTTTCAGTATATTGCCTTACATACTCGGTACATTATTTCGTATTGGCATCCCTTTTCTGGGGGCACTGCATTTCATGCGTGCAGGTTCAGACATACAGACGGGTAGACCTCCTCATTAGGTGTTGCCCGAGTTCAGTTTGATCGGTAAGCTCCATGCCCTTCAGAGTTGCCGGGTCTAGAACTTTATGCACATCTTATGTATAAATATATATATATATATATATAAATATATATATATATATATATATATATATATATATATATA
>AWOL01S0003851.1:22630-50357 GCA_000715115.1 Nicotiana otophora | reverse complement strand
GTAGAGGCTAGTAGACATATCCTGTGAGTTAGTGGAGTATGTTGGGCTTATAGGCCTTTTATGTATATTTTGTTGGTTTGCCAGCCATAGTAGTTATGACGGCCTTGTCGGCCTAGCTTTATATTGATGTTTAGTAAACATTCAGTTGTCTTGCAATGTGGCCTATGGCCAAAAGTATGACATTATATGTTTAGAGTCCCTTAGTCGCAAGTTGGTACGCAAGGATAGGTAAGGCACCGGGTGCCGGTCTCGCCCCCCAGGTTCGGGGCGTGACGGGGAGGTTGGGTGAATCTCCGATTACTATTGCCCCAAGAGACTCGCTTAGGGCATTCTCCTTAGTTCGGAGAGCTTCAGGACCGGCCCCTTCCGATGTACCCACTATTTGTTGACTTCGGTAGGAAGCATCCTTGATCTATAATGACTCAGGGACTTTGCCCGAGCCTTCCTCCGATATCTCATCAGTCCGAGGTGGAGCCTTATAAATCACCATCGATTCAGCCGCCTTTAGGGCATCGGTGCTTTTCTTCATTCGGGCCACCAGCGCGGACCCATCGTTTTCTTCTTCTTCTTTGTCTTCATCCCTTAGATGCAGAACTGATTCTACGGTCAAAGGAATGATACTCTTCTTCGGCTTATGATCCGTCCTTGTCTTCGATTTTCGATCTTCGGGAGTGGAGGCCCTTTTCCTCTTATTATCCTTCAGCTACTTTGGAACAGAGGCCGAAGCCTCTTTCTCGATGGACAAGGGCCTCAAAACCGCATCTTTTCCCACACCTACATACGGGAAAATTTATTGAAGTATATGGAAAACATCTCGTTTGAACTACCAAAACAAATACGAGAAAGGGGCTTACCGTGATGTTTGGCCTCCCATCGGCCCTTTGACAAATCACACCATGAGCGCTCGGCGTATGTGGAGGTCGAAGCTAGATCTCGTACCTATTTCTTGAGATCGGGAACTGTGCCGGGCATCTAGGGAACCATTGTATCACGAAAAGGGGATATCGGCGAAAAAAGAAATGAAAGGGAAAAATAGTAGGAGATAACAGCATAATTACACTTATGCTTCATGTTCTACTCCTCGGGAAAAGGAATCTTGTCAGTCGGAATCAGGTCTGAAGTCCTTACTCGAACGAACCTGCCCATCCAACCTCGATCCCTATCTTTGTTTATGCTCGAGAATAGAACCTTGGTAGCCCGACGCTGAAGTTTTATTAACCCTCCTCGAAAAAGGCGAGGACAGTACAATCAGATAAGATGGTCGAGGGTGAAAGGCATCCCTTTGATTTTATTCACGAAGTATCATATCAAAATAACGTTCCGCCAAAGAGAAGGGTGGATCTGGCCTAGGGTTATTTGGTATTGACGGCATAAGTCTATAATAACGGGGTCGAGAGGACCTAACGTGAAAGGGAAAGTATACACACTTAAAAACCCTTTCACATAAGTGGTGATATCTTCGTCAGAAGACGGGATTACTATTTCTTTGTTCTCCCTATTGCAATCTTTCTTTAGATTTTTGAGGTGCCTCTCGATTATCGAACACATGTACCTCGATCCTGGCTCAAATCGGCCGGGAACCGACGAGCCTTTATCAACCTTAAAATCAGAGGTAAAAACACACGCCCCAGGAACGCACTCCTCAGGTCGTGGCTCTACCGGTGTTTTATCGGCGGCAGGCTGTGAAGAAGAAGCTTTCTCTTTCTGAGGAATCATTTGTGATGTTTTTGCCATTTTTGAATTTAAAGGTCAAAAATTGAAGAAAGTGACAAAGATTTGGTAGTTTTGAAGAAGGATTTTTGCAGAAAGGAATCACAGATCTGCGAATGAATTCAGAAGATACGAAAAAGAACATGGAAAATTTGGAAGATTGAAGATGTAAAAGTTAAAAATGGTAAAAGGAAGGGCTATATATAGATTAGAGTAATGGCGGTTCAGTATCAGTAGTGGCCGACCACCGTATGACACGTATTAAATTCCTTGAAAAACATAACTGACAGGACAACTATCATGTGCGTCATGATCGAGCCCAATGTGAACGTCAGCTCATAACTGATTGAGCCGTTGTGAAATCATGTCGTTGCTCGCTACATCCTTCCCTAGAAACTAGGGGACTATCTGTATACGGTAAAAACCAATTAGTACTTCATACAAATTGGTTTAAATTATAATACATTGGATTGGAGATGCGTCTTCATAGTATCAGGCTGAGGTTCGAAGTCAGGTCACCAAGCTTCAAGCCTGAGGGACCGATCAATGTCGAGTTCGATGTCATTATCAAGATCGAATCCAAGTCGAACTATGATGCAAAGTAAAGTTATCGATCTTATAATTCAGAGACCGACCAACACTAACCCTAAATCAATACAAGGATCCGAGTCAGAATCGATCTCGAGTCAAGATCGAGAGCTCGAGTCAAGACCGAAAGCTCGACTCAATATCGAGTTCATAGACAAGAGCCGTTGCAATCCCACTAGAGGAGAGAACCATGGAAGGAATTATGGAAAAACTGATTTATCATGGGTCTCCCACTATGTATTTTTAATTATATCTAAAGTAAGATCCCTCTACTATAAAGGGGATGGTATTTATTTTTGTAAGGACCAAGTTTTTGCTTACATTGTAACTCAAATACCATATACTCCTATATTGAAGGATTATTCTTTTTGACTTCATAGATTGATTCATCTTGCTTAGTCCTTAAATCATCTTCTTTCCAACCTTGTGTATTTTTCATTATGTACAATCCGTATTTGATACTTTCAATTTATCCTTACGATTTGTGTTAAGTTATACCACATATACTTAGAACTACGTATAAATTCAACTCTATCCGTTTTTCGGGTAAACACCAATCCACTATAAATTCTTGCATATCTTCACATGCTTAAAGTTGGTTCATCTTGTGAGGTTGAGACTTAATCGAGAGAGGAGTTTCTGCTAATCAATTGAACTAATAACCAAGTGAATTCGAGAGACTCACTTGAACATTAGAATTGAATTATCTAGAGTTAAATCCCAAACATTTCTCTTGCACCTATCCTATCAACCCTATCTTCTCCCAATTGATATCTTCCTTTGCTTAATACTTGCATTGATTGTCATTAGTCAATAGTTTTGACTCTTTATTAATTTTAGTTTAAATTACATAAACCTCTGTTGTTGATCATCTTGGATATAAACTTAGCTACAAACTACGATAATACTATTTAAATTCAATCCCTATGGATATGATATTATAAATTACTATATTCGACTAGCGAGCATATTTTAGTGTGTATTTTCTGCTCGTCAAAGTGTGGCATGTTGATTTTAGGCTATAATTACGTGTTTTAGTCTCTTATTGCACTATAATTCACTGCACGTTACTTGTGTTGAGTTTTAGTTGGTAGTGTTTTGCACTTATTGTGTGTTTCATGCCTTGTAGGGGTGATTCTGAGTTATGTAGATGTTGTGCAGCTAATTTGAGCTATTTGGAGCTTTGAAGTCTGAGTAAAATCCCAAGGGAATAAGTCAGGATCGTGTTCTGGGGTCGAGGATTATGTCTGCACATCACAAATCAAGCAAAAAGCAACACTATGAAGAATTTGCATTGCTGCGGTGTGTGGGGCGGCGCGTGGTGTGTCACAGCAGTGTGTTTTGGCAGCTAGATGAAAATTACATGCTCCCTGATAAGTTCCACTAATGCCCCACATGGTGCGTCGCCCTATGCGGCGTGCTTGTACAAGTTTACAGAGTTATTTTCCTAGTCTCTTATGGACTTTTGACGTACTTTATACATAAGGACGCTAAGGAAGAGTTGAAGAACACAATCACAAGCATTTCATAATTCCTTCATCACTCAAGACCCGAGTTTGGATCAAATTTATTTTTTCATATGCTATAATTATATGTGCGATGAATTTCTCCATGTCTATGGGGTAGTTCCCTCTAGGGGTTGATGGATTTGGTGTATTGATTATGTATTGAATCATTTTGGAAGATTTAATATTTGCATCTATATTCACTAGTTAATGTAATCGAGAGAGGCATAACTTGTGATATCTTTGCATTATATTGTTGGTTGGCTTCATAGATTATTATAAGTAATCGAAAGAGGCTAGTTGAATCACTGACTAAACCTAATTAGGATAATAATCGAATGAGGTTTTCCTAAAGACCAATCCACTATGCATTCTTGCATATCTTCACGTGCTTAAATTGATTCATCTCGTGAGATTAAGACATAATCGAGAGATGTGTTTTTGCTGAATGTTTGAACTAATAATTGAGTGAATTTAAGGGACTCACTTGAACATTAGAAGTGAAATATCTAGAGTTAGATCCCGAATAATTATCTTGCACGTATCCTGTCAAAACCATATCTTCTCCTACTGATAACCTTATTTGCTTATCCCTTGTCTTGATAGTCACTAGTCAATAGCTTTAGATTCGTAGTTAATTTTAGTTATTAATCCTATAAATCTCAATTGTTGATTCTCCTAGATAACAATCAAGTTAGAAATTACGAGAATACTGTTTAAATTAAATCCATGTGGATATGATATTATATTATTCTATCTTTGAATAACAAGCATAATTTAAGTGTGTGCTTTGTGCTTGTCAAATTTTGGTGCCATTGCCGGGGATTGGCAATCAATACTGTTTAAAATAGTTTGTAGTGCTAATTCAGGAAATTTTTCTTTTTATTTTATTTCCCTTTTTATGATTGGTGTTCGTTGGTTGTGTGCAGGTTACAGGTTATGATTGGTTCATGACTCGAGTTTCTGCGAAAGAAGTGTTACCATACGAGTCAGAGTTAGAAACAAAACTGCGACAACTGAGGAAGGACAGAGATCTCTCAGAGAAGTCAGAAAAGGTTCTGCAACCCTTAACCCAAGAAACTATGGCCAATAACGGTGATGATAATGTAGATTTGGTTGCAAGAGAGGCAGCCCAACAATGATAAAAAGATGCACGAGAGACCACTTTGAAGAGAATGTCTATGAAGAAGAGAGGGGTCACAGAATTAATCAACATCTACCATTGGCTGCAGACCAGTTTGGAAATATAACTCCCATGCCTAGGAGAACACTTGGTGATTATGCTAGACCGCTCTACAATCAAGGATTATCAAGCGTTAGACAACCTCCAATTGTAGAAAACAATTTTGTGTTGAAGCGAGGGTTGCTTCAAACCATTCCGAATTGTTGTGTCTTCATAGAAAAGATGAACGAAAATCCAAAAACACATCTAATGGACTTCGAGGAGATTATGAACATCTTTCAATACAATGGGGTGTCACAAGATGAATTGTACTTAAGGGCATTCCCCTTTTTACTTAAAGATGATGTGAAGGATTGGATTTGAAGCTTGCCCAGTGGATCGATTAGAACCTGGGAGGAGATGACCAGAATATTGCTTGATAAATATTTTGCCTTAGCTAAGACGGGCAAGATTAGAAGAGAAATCCATAACTTCTGCTAGAAAGAGATTGAAACAGTTTTCGAAGCATGGGAGAGGTTTAAGGAGATAGTTAGAAATTGGCAACATAGCGGAATTGATCTTTCGATGCAACTCCAGGACTTTTGGGAAGGATTGACACCGACCTCGCCTAGAACATTTAGGAATGTAGTTGGAGGCCCTTTTGATGAAGAAGACTCCATAAGAGAACTTACAATTCTTGATGAGTTATCTGAAGATTCCAATTCGCGGCCCTCTGTGCAGGTACAACTTGATGCTATGGCTAAAGAAATACGAAAGCTGACCTTAGCCAGGATACAAAATGAGCCTCACACAGCTTGTGATATATGTGGAAGAGGACACCCTACTCATGAGTGTCAAGCCTTAACTGAGGAAGTGAATGTTGTGGGAGATTATTATCTTAATGCAATGGGTCAGAGGCACCCCAGATTTTCATGGAGTTCACCTGGGGGAACTTTGAATGAATGGAAACAGAACAACCCCAGAACCCAGGGACAAGGAGCTCAAGTCTTCCAAAATCAGCAGAGGCAACGATATCAGCTTCCACATTCTAATCAATTCAATATGAAAAATCTAATGAAGGCTTTTATTATCAAGACAGATAAGAGGCTTGAAACTCATAGCTCATCTATACGGAAACATGGAGCAACTATCAAAGAACTGGGCACAGGTTTTCGGAACCTGGAAAGTTAGGTTGGGCAGCTATCTACTCTATTGCCTAAGAGGATTCAAGGAACTCTCCATGCTGATACGGAAAGAAATCCCAAAGAAATATTGAATGCTTTAACTTTGGGAAGTTGGCAAGGGTTGAAAGATCTCACCCCAATCCAAAATGATGTGAGATTTGAAAAAGAAAACGGGCAGCAGCTGAAGAGTCATGTTAATAAGAAGAAGAAAGGCCAGATGAATTCTAAGAAAAAGAAGAAGGAAGAAAACTCGATAAGGGAGGACCATGAGGAAAGCGAACATATGCCTGCTATGCCTTTCCCTCAAAAGCAAAGTAAAGAAAATCTTAACAAGCAGTTTTAGAGATTTCTGAATGTGCTAAAATAGGTTCATGTGAACTTACCATTCACATAAGTGCTCTCACAGATGCCCGCTTACGACTAATTCATGAAAGAGATCCTTACGAAGAAGTGCAAAATAGAGGAGACTTCATTGGTCTAGATCAAAGAGCATTGCAGTGCGATATTTCAAAATAAACTCCCACAAAAGTGTGGAGATCCAAGGAGTTTTACTATACCTTGCTCTTTAAGAACTATTAATTTTGATAAATGCTTATGCTATTCCGGTGCCTCAATTAATTTAATGCCTCTATCTATCTACTGGAAACTTGAGAAGAAGATTGGAGAGATAAGGTCTGCACCTATATCTTTGCATCTGGCAGACCAAACTACAATAATACCCTAGGGGATAGTGGAAGATGAGTTAGTTTATGTGAATAAGTTCGTATTTCGTGTGGATGTTATAGTGGTAAATATGGAGGAAAACAAAGAGGTCCCCCTTATCCTCGGAAGACCATTCTTAGCGACGGGTAGAGCTATATTAGATATACGTGAGAGAAAACTCATGCTTAGAGTGGGTGAGGAGACTGTGACCTTTAAGATGGATGTAGCAATGGGGGCACAAAAGGAAAAACCAGCTGCGAGTGTCGAGTGGAAAGTAAAGGGCTCGAAATAGAAGGCTGCGATGAGCGAGAAAGATAAGTGTGGGGTGTACCCAAAAAAGGCCGAGAAGAAGCTATCCGCATGGATGTGTCCATTAGTTCGGGCACGAGGAATGGATCCTGACTTTGACTTAGACCCTGACTAGATGTTCAGGGAAGTTTCCTTTACCTTATTCTTTTTAATTGTGTGCCATGAGCACATGCCACAACTTAAAGTGTGGTGTGGGGATATTTGTATGTATATATGTTAGTTTTCTTTTTCTTAGTTGAAGGAGTAAGAGGTAGAAAAAGTTTAGAATGTTTTTTTAAAAGTTTTTGATTTTTCCTGACGATGGATATCATTGACCGGTTGCTTGAGGGATTAAAGTCGAAGGAAAAAGGCAACAAGAATTTCTTTTGTTAGGTAGTGTACCAAGTCCCCCCTTGGTTTTTTTTGTGCCATTTTTCTTTTCCAAGGGTTTTATTTGAACCTGGTGTAGTTACTTTTATTTTTTTTAGGAGTAGGAAATCTTGCGTTGTCATGAAATAAAGGAAATATCTCTTAAATTTATTACACCTTGAGAATAATAAGTGCTTTAGTTGTGACGTTTAGGCTATTTTTTTGACTCTTGTATAAGTACCTTGAATTGTATGATCTTAACTTAGTTTAACTACTTTGACTATAGTGTCTTTATAGTCCAGTTCTGAGTGAGTTATATGCCATGTGTGTGTGAGATTTTGTGTTACTCTGTGCATTGCATTTGATGTCTAGAACTTTTCTCGTGTGTTTGCAAAGCAAAATGGCAGTCTTATTCAGTCTTGGAAGAGATATATGCGTTACTTTGTTGAGCCAGTTATATGCTTTTACCCACCTAATTTTTATGTATCTTGGTCAATCTATTTGAGCCTATAATCTTGTTTCGTTTGCAACCACATTACAAGTCTTACCCATTTGTTTGAATTGACCATCTATTAGAACCTTTTACCTCTCGTGAGCACTTGAAGTTTTTATGAACATTGTAAAAATTAAAGAGTGGGGCGGTGGTTTGGCTTTTGAGAGGAACTATTGAAATAAGGAGAAAGGTGCATTATTTTGAAAAAAGTAAGAACAACTTGAATTGAAAACGAAAAGGAAAAAAGAAACGTAGTTGTATTGTTGTTAAAAATATACCTTGATAGTGGTAATTTTTGATGTATTCATGCTTAAAGAAGTCAGGAGTTGATGTATATTCATGTGAAGATGGAGTTATAGTTTGACATAAGTGTGGGGTTTTGAACGGTTAACTGTAGTCACTCTTATATCCAAATGTATCCTACCCATTCTGCAGCCTACATTACCACCAAATAAAGTCCTACTTGATCCTTGACTAAATGAGCTCAATTAGTAGAGTAGTACACTACGGGCAAGCCTATTGTACATCTTTTGTGGCATATGAATGTTGTTTTTGAGAGTGAGTGAATTCTTTCTATATTAAGTTCCTAATTGTTTTTAATTTTATTGTGTGTAGAACTACTCTGTATTGTTGTGTGAGGACACTTGATTCACGAAGGAAAGGTAATGTCGTTGACCTCTATGTTAGAGTAAGTGAGCGGGTAGTGAAAACTATGTGGTGCTTTTGAGTCAAATCTTAAGGCGAGGATGTTACGGTATTGTGCTTAATCTGTTTTAAATGTTCTTGGTATGATGAATTAGGAGAGTTGTTTAAAAATGTCGTGTCTTTATAAAGTGTTGTTTGATTGCTCGAGGACGAGCAATGGTTTAAGTGTGGGGTGTTGATGGTAGGCTATAATTACGTGTTTTAGTCATTTACTGTACTCTAATTCACTGCACTTTACTTGTGTTGAGCTGTAATTGGTAGTGTTTTGCACATATTGTGTGTTTTATACCTTGTAGGAATGATTCTGAGTTATGTAGATGTGGTAGAGCTAATTTGAGATTTTTTGGAGCTTTGATGTCTGAGTAAAAGCCCAAGGGATTAATCCGGGATCATGTTCGGGGGTCGAGGATAATGTCTGGACATCAAAAATCAAGAAACAAACAACACTCTAAGGAATTTTTGCTGCTGCGGCGTGTAAGGCGGCACGTGGTGCGCCGCAGCAGTGTGTTTTGGCAGCCTGATAAAATTTGCATGTTCCCTAATAAGTCCCACTAATTCCCCACATGGCGCGCCACATGATTGTGCAATTTTTACAGAGTTATTTTCTTATTTTGGCTATTAAAGAGTGATTTTGTCTGGGCCCGACCCTACTTCGTCTAAATACATGGAAAATATTATGTTTTAAACTTTTGACATATTTTAGACCTAAGGACTCTAAGTATGAGTTGAAAGAACACAAGCACGAGGATTTCATCATTACTTCCTCACTCAAGACCCGAATTTGGATCGAATTTATGTTTTCCTATACTTTAATTAAATTTGTGATGAATTTCTCTATGTCTATGGGTTAGTTCCCTCTAGGTTTGATGGATTTGGTGTATTGATTGTTTGTGGATTATAACTCTAGTTTTATGTATTGAATCGTTTTGGAAGATTTAAGTGTTACATCTATATTCACTAGTTCATGTAATCGAGAGAGGCATAACTTGTGATATCATTGCATTATATTGTTGGTTGACTTCATAGATTCTTCAAAGTAATCGAAGGAGCTAGTTGAATCATTGATTAAACCTACTTCGAAGAATAATCGAAAGAGGTTCTCCTAAAGACCAACCCACTACGCATTCATGCATATCTTCACGTGCTTAAATTGGTTCATTTTGTGAGATTAACACTTAATCCAAAGAGGAGTTTTTGCTGAGCGTTTCAACTAATAATTGAGTAAATTTGAGAGACTCACTTGAACATTAGAGTGAAATATCTAGAGTTAGATCCAGGACAAGTATATTGCACCTATTCTGTCAAAACCCTATCTTCTCCCACTAATAACCTTATTTGCTTATCCCTTGTCTCGATAGTCACTAGTCAATAGGTTTAGATTCTTAGTTAATTTTAGTTATTAATCCTATAAATCTCAATTGTTGATTCTCTTGGATAGCAATCAAGATAGAAACTATGAGAATACTTTTTAAATACAATCCTTGTGGATACGATATTATACTATACTATCTTTGATTAGCGAGCATAATTTATGTGTGTGTTTTTCGCTCGTCAATGTTTTGCGCCGTTGCCGGCGATTGGCAATCAATAAGGTTTGAAATAATTTGTAGTGATAATTTAGGAATTTTTGCTTTTTATTTTATTTTTCCCTTATTACGGTTGGTGTTTGTTGGCTGTGCGCAAGTTATAGGTTAAGATTGTTGCATGACTCGAGCATCTGCAAAAGATGTGCTACCATACTTGCCACAGTTAGAAACAAAACTGCGAAAATTGATGAAGGAAAGAGATCTCACCGAGAAGTTAGAAAAGGTTGGGCAACCCTCAACCCTATAAACTATGTCTGGAAACGGTGATGATAGTGTAGATTTGGATGCAAGATAGGAAGCCCAACAACAATAAAAAGTTGCACGTGATATTGAGGAAGTCGTTATTAGAGCTGCAGAGAATGTCTATCAAGAATAGAGGGGTCACAGAATTAATCAACATCAACCCTTGGCGACCAACCAGTTCGGAAATATAGCTTCCATCCCTGGGAGACCACTTGGCGATTATGCTAGATTGATCTACAATCAAGGATTATCAAGTGTTAAACCGCCTACAATTGCAATCAAAATTTTCTAGTTGAAGGAAGGGTTGTTTCAAACCATTCAGAATTGTTGTGTCTTCAAAGGGTAGATGAACGAAAATCCGAACACACATCTAATAGACTTCGAAGAGATTATGAACACCTTTCAATACAATGGGGTGTCACAAGATGCAGTTTACTAAAAGGTATTTCCCTTTTCACTTAAAGATAATGCAAAGGAGTGGCTTCGAAGCTTTCCTAGTGGATCGATTAGAACTTGGGAGGAGATGATCAGAACATTGCTTGATAAATATATCCTCAGCTTAGACGGGCAAGATTAGAAAAGAAATTCATAACTTCTGCCAGAAAGTGACCGAAACGATTTTTAAAGCAGAGAGGTTTAAGGAGATAGTTAGAAAGTGTCAACATAGCAGAATTGAACTCTAGATACAACTCCAGGACTTTTGGGAAGGATTGACACCGGCCTCGCATAGAACATTAAGCAATGCATTTGAAGGCCCTTTGATGAAGAAGACTCTAGAGGAGATACTTACAATTCTTGATGAGTTATCTGAAGATTCCAATAAGTGGTCCTCTAAGAGTGCTGAATGAAGAAATTCAACTGGTATTCACCAAGTTGATGATAATACATCTGTGCAGGTACAACTAGATGTTATGGCTAAAGTAATACGAACGTTGACCTTAGCCATGATAGAAATTGAGCCTCACGCAACTTGTGATATATGTGGAAGAGGACACCCTACTCATGAGTGTCGAGCCTTAATTGAGGAAATGAATGCTGTGGGAAATTATGATTTTAATGCAATGGGNAAATTGAGCCTCACACATCTTGTGATATATGTGGAAGAGGACACCTTACTCATAAGTGTCGATCCTTAATTGAGGAAATGAATGCTGTGGGAAATTATGATTTTAATGCAATGGGTCAGAGGCTCCCCAGTTTTTCATGAAGTTCACTTGGGGGTATTGCGAATGCATTACAACAAAACAACCCCAGACCCCAGGGACAAGGAACTCTAGTCTTCCAAAATCAGCAGAGGCAGCAATATCAGCTTCCACACTCAAATCAGTCCAGTATGGAAGATCTAATAAAGGCTTTTATTATCAAGAAAAATAAGAGGCTTGAAACTCATAGCTCAACTATACGGGAACATGAAGCAGCTATCAAAGAACTTGGCATGGGTTTTCAGAACCTAGAAAGATAGGTTGTGTATCTAGCTACTCTATTGTCTGAGAGGATTCCAGTAACTCCCCCTGCTGATATGGAATGAAATCCCAAAGAAACGGTGAATGCTGTAACTTTGAGACGTGGGCAAGGGTTGAAAGATCTCACCCCAATCCAAAATGATGTGAGACTTGAAAAAGAAAGTGGGGAGAAGCTGAAGAGTGAGGTTGATAATAAGAAGAAAGGCCACATGAAAACTAAGAAGACCAAGAATTAAGAAAACTCGAGAATAGAGGACCCTGAGGAGAGCGAGCATATGCATGGTATGCCTTTCCCTCAAAATAAAAGTAGACAAAAGTTGTACAAGCAGTTTGGGAGATTTCTGGATGTGCTGAAACCGATTCATGTGAACTTACCATTCACAGAAGTGCTCTCACATATGTCTGCTTATGCCAAATTCTTGAAAGAGATCATTACAAAGAAGAGGATAATAGAGCAGATCTAAGTAGTCAAGCTCACAGAGCAATTTTGCGCGATATTTCAAAATAAACTCCCACAAAAGTATGGATATCCAGGGTGTTTTACTATACCTTGCTCTTTAGAAACTATTAATTTTGATAAATCCTTATGTGACTCTAGTGCCTCAATTAATTAAATGCCTCTGTCTATATACAGGAAACTGGAGAAGGAGATTGGAGAGATAAGATCGGTGTCATGCCCCGACGTTGAGGAGCATGACCAGCGCTCAAGAGGGTTACCTCGGTCAAGCAAGACTGCACAATGCCATCTACCCAACTCACTCATGAATAAAGAGAAGAATATATTTCATTATAGAGTTGAACTAGGTCACTATAAAGAACAAGTATCTGTTGTCGAGGATTGATGGTTTATTTGACCAGCTTCAGGGTGCCGAGGTGTTTTCAAAGATTGATTTAAGATCTGGCTACCATTAGGTGAAGATTGGGGCATGATATGTCCATAAGATAGCTTTTCGGACTCAATTGTGTCACAACGAGTTCTTGGTGATGTCATTTGGCTTGACTAATGCCCCGACAGCATTTATGGACTTGATGAACCGAGTGTTCAAGCCTTTTCTGGATTCCTTCATGATTGTCTTCATTTATGATATTTTCGCTTACTTCTGCAGTCGAGAGGGGCATAAGCAGCACCTATGGTAGTGCTTCAAACTTTGAAGGATCGTCAATTGTATGCCAAGTTTTCAAAGTGTGAGTTCTGGTTAGACTCGATTGCCTTTTTGGGTCATGGGGTGTCGTACGAGGGTATCAAGGTGGATCATAAGAAGATTGAGGCAATTCACAACTAGTCTAATCCTACTTCGTCTATAGAGATTCGATGCTTCTTGGTAGCTTACTATCATCGGTTCATGGAGGGGTTTTCATCTATGTTTGCCCTATTGATCAAGTTGACCTAGAAGGGTGCGCTTTTCAGATGGTCCGACAAGTGTGAGGCAAGATTTTAGAAGCTCAAGCCTGCATTGACTATATCCCTAGTGGTTGTGTTTCCTACAAGTTTGGGATCTTACACTATGTATTGTGATATATCGCGTATTGGACTTGGCGCAGTATTGGTGTAGATGTAGGACAGTATGGTAATTGCCTATGCGTCTTGTAAGTTAAAGGTTTACAAGAAGAATTACCCTGTGCATGATTTGGAATTTTCATCCCCTGTTCACGCTCTCATAATTTGGAAGCACTATCCATACGGGGTTCCACGTGAGGTCTATACTGACCATCGGAGTCTCCAACACCTGTTCTCGCAGAAAGACCATAATTTGCGATAATGGAGATGGTTGGAGTTATTAAAAGACTATGATATCATTATATTATATCATTCAGGGAAGGCCAATATTGTGGTTGATGCCTTGAGTAGAATAGCAGAGAGCATGAATAGTGTGCCATTTTTACCGTCACTAGAGAGGCCACAAGCCATGGATATTCAGGCTTTGGCCAACCGATTTGTCAGGTTGGATGTTTTGGAGCTTAATAGGGTTCTTGCTTGTGTTGTGGCACAGTCATCACTGTTGGAGCGTATCAAGGCTCGGTAGTTTGATGATCCTCACTTGTTAGTGTTGAAAGATATGCTCAGCGGTGTAGTGATAAGGATGTTATGATTGGAGATAATGGTGTTATGTATCGACCCGGATGGCCATTTTATATATTTTTGCCTCGTTCCCCCCATTTGATGCTTTAAATATGTGTATTTGTGATTATCTGACTAGCGGGGGATGGTTAGTTTGGTTTCGGGGGAGTTTTGGATTAAATTGGGACACGTAGTCTGTTGGCTGGAGGCTTAAGTTATAAGCATTGGCCGGAGTTTGAGTTTTGTGTAGATGACCAAAGAATGGTGCTTTATGGTTCCAATAGGTTTGTAAGGTGATTTTGGACTAAGGTGTATGCTCGGACTTTTATTTGGGATTTGCTAGGCTGATTTGGTTCTATTTGGCGAAAAGTAGTAAGTTGAATGTTTATAAGACTTATAGGTTTGACCAGGAGTTGATTTTGATGATATGAGATTCGGATTGTGGTTTCGGAAGTTAGAATAGTTCTGTCATGTCATTTGGAACTAGAATATAATATTTGAGGTCATTCCAAGTTTTTTTAGGTATATTCAACGTAAGTTTTGAATTTGGAAATTTGGATTAGTTCCTTATGTTCAAATTGAGGTGCGGTGCAAGGTTTCGATGTTGTTTGGTATTATTCGAGGCCTCGAGTAGGTTCATGTTATATTTTGGGATTGGTTGGTGTGTTTGGATAGGGTCCCACGGGCCTCGGGCGTATTCAGATTTATTTCGGATCAGTTTGAGTTATGCTGGCATTGCTGAAGATTGTTGAGTCTTGTGTTTTTGCATCTACGGAATTGTGGTCACGTATACGAAGCCGCAAAAGTGGATGATGTTACACAGAAGCGGACTGGGCTGGAGGCAAGTGGAAGACTGTAGATGCAGAAGTTGGAATGTAGAAGTGACTTCGCAGAAGCGGTAGGAGGACCGCGGACGTTGTTGGTCGGGGAATAAGCCATTCCCGCATCTCCAATCGATTTTCAGCAAATGCGACATTTTGGACCGCAAATGCGGAATAGCTAGACAGTCTATTATATTTTGAGGGTTTGTCATTTTTCATTATTGGGAGTTGTGGAGCTTGGCTATATGCTATTTTTGGAGGATTTCTATAAGGACCCGTAAAACTTTTAACCAAAAACTCGGGGTTTCGTGGTGCCAAGATAGATTCCTGCGTTATTATAGTACCAAAAGCTCGCCGCGGTTCAAACATTTTGGATTTAACAGTACCCTACAGACTAAGAGGAAACCGTTTCGCAGAAGAATGCATTTTTGCGGCCAATTATGCGGCCGCATAATCACTCTGCGGACCGCATAATGGCCGCAGAGTGAAGCAGAAAGTTTAGCCAATTTGAGGTCATCTTTGCGGTCGATTATTCGACTGCATAATCGATATGCGGACCACATATTTGTCGCATAATTCCTCTTGGGTTTCTGCGGTGCATTATGCGACCGCAGAACAATTATGCGGACCGCATACTGGTCGCATACCTGGGCCGAACGTTTAGGCCCCTGAGGGCCATTTCTGCGGTCACTTTGCGGACCGCATAACCATTATGCGGTCACATATGTGACCGTAGACCTGTGTCGGGGCACCCTTTTTCTTAATTTAAAACCCGACCCCCATTCCGTTAAAACACCCATTTAGTCTATTTTGAGCTCATTTTCTGATATTTCTAGAGTGAGATAGAGAGGGTTCAAGTGGGAGGGCCTAAGTTTTCATCAAAGTAATCTTCAATCATCACTTAAAGCTTTGGAAATATTCAAGTAGAGCACCAAATTCTTCATCCAAAAAGGTAAGACCTCATCACCCCAGCTCTTAATTTCAAACATAGCTATAATGGGGTACTAGTGTGATACTTCATGGGTATGAGGATGGTTTATCTTGCATGCATGTGCGATAAAGGGTGTGGGGAAAAAGTGAGCTAGAACCGTGAACATTTTCCTAATTCTGGGTTCAATTTGTATATTGATAAAATAGATTGAGGTTTCTAAGGATTCCGGATAATTGTAGAGTCTAAAGAAGCGCAATTGAGGTATGTATGGCTAGCTCTCTTCTTCTTAGAATCAAACTCCTGGTGTCCGAATAATTGGTGTAAGTTTCGACTTGATCATACTAGAATTGTTTGCCTTAGTGTGTTGGGTTAAAAGATTCATGTTCCCAAATTGTTTTAGATGTTTACCATGTCATCATGCTACTTGAGAATGTTATTATGATGTTCCAAGTTCCTTCCCTTACATGTGTAATGCCTTATATGATGGTACTTATCGACATGAAAGATGATGTTATTTGAACGGATAAAAAGGGAAAGACTTGAGTTGTAAAATGCTCCCAAGTGACAATAACTACTTAATAAATGAGGATGTTTGTGCCATGTAACGAAATATGGGAAAGAAATGTGAATTAAGTGAACAATTGAAAGAGGTTATGTCTCAAGTGAGATGGCTTAGCTGATTGGGCCGAGATCGGACGCCATGCTATACACATGGTGGCATTTGTATTGGAATTATTGATTTACATTGTGGATATGGATATGCCTCACCTGAGATGGCTTAGCCGGTCGGGCCGAAACCAGACTCCGTGTAAAAACGTGGTGACATTGTGAGTTGTGGAATTTGGCACTAAAGATTATTAACCTAAAAAGATGGAAAAATTGAATTGGAAACTATGTGATCCTTACTTGGTGTTTCTGTGTATTTCTATGAAGCACTTATTGATTATTATGACTGCCTTCTCCTTGTTTCACTGTTCATTCTACTAAGATTGGTGTTTGCCTTACACACTAGTACTATTCGACAGTACTAATGTCCCTTTTGCCGGGGGCGCTACATCTTTGAATGGATGTAGGTGGTTCCATCGTAGATAGCACTGATCGCAGATAATGGTACTCTCCCTCACACTCATCACAGCAATCTTAGTGAGCCCCATTTCCTCCTGGGGTCATGTAGTCCTTCTTTTCTAGAAGTTTTCACATTTTGAGGTATAGCCGGGGCCTTGTTGCTAGCATTGTCATGTTGGTCTTTTGTATCATTAGAGGCTCCGTAAACGTTTATGTGGGCCGTGAATGGGTATCGGAGTGGTCACTAGACTACGTTGTATTTTGAAAACTTAACATTTGGCATAATGTATATAATGAAAAATGGATTAGCAACGTTTATGCATGTATATCTGATTTCTCCCCTATTTAGCAGATGGTAACGTGTCCTCTTTTCGGATCATGAATGAGTCGGGTTGGGACCACTCCGATACCCATTCACTCGATTGTCATCGGTTGAGCGTCGGTCGCGCTCCCCGAGGTTGGGGCATGATAATTTCACAACAATTGAAGGGGTAAGTACACTAATGGATTTTGGTGTTAGATATTAATTATCCATGGATTATTACACTTAGTTTATGTGAATTAAAGGTGGAATTTGTTGGTTTTTTACTATGGTTTTGGAGAGTGAAAATTGACGACTTGAGGTTTGGATTTGGATGAAACACATATATTTGGACTCGTATTGGAATAGGTGTTCGGGATTTGTGAGTTTTGTCAGGTTCTAGGGTGCGGGCCCAAGGCTGACTTTGTATAATTGCATCAAAATCTTAGCTTTATTGTTTGGGGTTGCTTTCTATGGTTTCTATTGATATTATAAAGTTGTTTTGGCTAGATTCGAGAACATCTGGAGGTTGATTCAGACAGGGAGGGCTTTCTAGAGTACTGATTTAGCTTACTTGAGATAATTATCTTACCTAAACTTGGTTGAGGCACTAGTTTCCTGAGTTATTAGTGAAAGCTACATGCTATGGGTGGAGCACATGTACATATAGCAGGGTATTAGCCGTGCTCGAGGTAGTGTTTAGGGTATTATATGCCTTGAATCGATTGCTAAGCTTCATGTTATCATACTTCTTATGTTGTATTCCCTTCGTGAGTAGTTTGGAATCATGTTAGAGATTATTTGTTGATTGATCTCCTATTCAAACGTGTTAGTTGCTATTCTTGTGGCGTAATCACCTGACTAAAACCGTGGCAGCACACTTCGCACATTCCTATACTATAGCATGTCACTTATATCAGTCCATGAGTATGTAAAAGGATATACATTGCTCATGTACATGTATCTTTGTATGTGTTTTAGGTGTGATATGGACTGGGTTGATAGCATGTGAGTTGTCTGTGCGGACCTGAGTTATGTTAGCAAGTGAGTTGTCCGTGCAGTGTGTGGATAAGGATCCATCCCCCTAGGGTCACCCTCTCATGTTTTTCTCTTGATGGTGTACATGCAATAAGAGAAAAATTGGCCACTGTGTGTTTTGGTTATTTAATTTTTCTCGACTTGCAATTTCCTTGGACGTATAGATGTTTTATTCACATATCATCTCTATATGATAGATCAGGAATGTATACATGCCTTATTTTTGCATATCTTCTCTGTATGCTGGATCTTTAACTGAAATAGAGCATGTTCGCTTTTTTCTGCACCAAGGAGGCTCGCTCTAATTTATGACTTGATGATGTTATTGCTATATACTTGTGAGATTTATGAACTGTACGGGTTATTAGCAAGTATTATAAATAATTCTTGTCTTTATTACCTCGCCAAGGTTAGTTATGATACTTGTTGAGTACATGGGGTCGGTTGTACTCATACTACACTCTACACTTAATTGTGCAAATCCAGGTGTTGGCCCGCACCATGGGTAGTTGTGTTTTGTTGTGAAGAGATGCAAATAGATGACGTAGAGCTACATTTCGACCGTAGACCTTAGAAACGCTTTTCATTTTAGTACGGTTGTCTTTCTTTTAGATAGTATTGTTATTTTGGTATTCTAGACTTGTATCTCTATTTTAAAGCTCATGACTCAATGTTTACCAGTTCTGGGAGATTTGTTATGTATCGGCACAATTATTTTGTGTTATGGCTTTAGACCTATATTATTCTCGTTATTTCTATTATCTAGTACAACTCTTATTATGTTTGGCTTCACTAGAAAGTAAGTTAGGCACCATCACAACTGATTGGTGGTTTTGGATCGTGACATGTTATGCGGCTTCAGGGCTATGTTGGTGTTCCGAATGTTTATGGGTTGAGAGAGTTGATCCTTGATAAGGCTCACAGTTCATGGTATGACATTCACCCAGGTATCACGAAGATGTACCGTGATTTGAAGGATCCCTACTGGTTGCGAAAGATGAAGAAACATATTGTTGGTCATGTCTCTCGGTGTTTGAATGTCAACAGGTAAAGTATGAGCATTAGAAACCGGGTGGGTTGACTAAGCAATTTGAGATACCGGAGTGTAAGTGGGAGCGCATCACTATGGACTTTGCGCTAGGCTTACCACAGACCCTGAGGAAATATGATGTTGTATGGGTTATTGTGGTCCAGTTGACTAAGTCCACACACTTTATTCTGGTGATGACATCCTATTCTTAAGAGCGGTTGGCTCAGATTTACATCTGGGAGATTATCCGCCTGAAGGTGTGCCCATTTTCATTATTTATGACTGGGACATGCAGTTCACATCACATTTTTGGAGAGATATGCAGCGTGAGTTGGGCACACAGGTCGAGCTGAGTAACGTGTTTCATCCTTAGTCGGACGCATAATTTGAGCGTACTTTCAGATATTTGAGGATATATTGCGAGCATGCTCTATGGATTTCAAGGTTTAGTGGGACCAGTTCTTACATCTAGCGGAGTTTGCCTACAAAAATAGTTATCAGTCTAGCATCCAGATGACTCCGTACGAGGCCCTATATGGGGAGGCAATGTCATTCTCCGGTTTGTTGGTTTGAGCACGGTGAGGCTAATTGTTGGGCAGAGATTTGGTATGTGATACTTTGGAAAAGGTTAGGGTGATATAGGAGCAACTTCGTATAGCTTAGTCCCGACAAAGTAAAGCCCAGTCCCGGCAAAAGGGTTACACGGACCGAAAGTTTTGAGATGTGGCTTGCATGGAAGGTGAGAAGGTTCTTCTTTGAATGTCGCCTATGAAGGGCATGATATGATTTGTGAAGAAGGGAAAATTGAGACCGAGGTTTATGGCCCGTTTGAAATCTTGCAGAGAGCTAGAAAGGTTGCTTATAGGCTTGTATTGCCTCCTAGCCTACCAGGGGTTCATCTGGTAAATCACGTTTCTATGCTTCGCAAGAACCACGAGGATAGGTCATATGTTTTGGACTTTATCACGGTGCATCTTGATGCGAATATGACCTATGAGGAAGAGCCGGTGGCTATTTTAGACCGGTAGGTTCAAAAGTTGAGATCTAAGACTTTTCTTTATGTGAAAGTACATTGGACTGGTCAGCTGATTGAGGAGGCCACATGGGAGTCCAAGTCCGATATGAGGAATAAATACCAACCCCTTTTACTAGTCCAGGTACATTTTTATTTCCGTTCGAGAACGAATGTTTCTTTTTGAGATGGGGAATGTGACGAGATTGTTACATCACGTACTTTAATATTAGGATGAGTCGTAGTAATCCATATGAGCTTGAAGGGATTAAGACCATTCATAAGGTTATAGAGGATTTGTGACTATGTTCTTGTAAGACCCAGTAAGTTTAACAACATTGATACCATTATATATATTTGATATAGTATTTTGAGTAGAACATTTTTGTAAAAAGTTTGAAAAATATGATTTTATATAGTTATTAATATTTCTACTTCCGAATATGCTTTAAATTATACACATAATATGAGAAAGTTTATGAGATTTTTTTATTGTAAAGATAGAAATTATTTTCTCACAAGAAAAGAAGGTTATCTTTTTACCATTTTAAGAATTAAGCGTACGAAAATTTGTACTCTTTATATGAGATTAGAAAAATTAGAAGTTGAGAAAATATATGTATTTTTACATGGATGTTTTAATGAAATAATAGTGTATATATTGATATTATATGGTACCGTGATTTATTAATATTTTAATAGTAGTACTTTAGGATGAGGACAAGACTATTTTCGATGTTATAAATATTTATGATATGTCAAACAAGTGATAAGTAAGTGTTATAAAGGTAAGAGGGTAAACGAATCAAAGAAATTGAGTATCGTAGAAGTTTGACATTTTGGGATAAAATACGATATAAGCTATAATACCCCGTATTTATGGACTAGTACTATACCACTTGACCATGATTAGTATTCTAGATAATTTGAGATAATTCTTAATTATGTGGGAAATTGGCTAATTATTGGGTAATGGGAGATTCTACAACAACGGAAGACGTGGGGTTCATGCATGGAAGAGTATCCACTTTTGAACATCTGTCAAATAGTTGGCTCCTAATTCCTAGTTCCTAGAAAGAAAAGCAAAAGAAGAATTTTAATCTTCTTCACAAAAATATCCACATATACACTACCATCACAACACTCCACACAATATTCCTTCACTCACAATATGTTTCAGCACACTAAATATATTACTGATCTGATTCCTCCAATATTTGTTAAGTCAACCAATTAGTACCAAGTAGCAACGAAATGAAACTGGCAATTATAGGAGTCTATGATTCGTTTCATGTCTGTATCTATTGTTCTGAAGGGGAGGAACTACTATACATTTTATAGAGAAAGTTGTAATATTATTATAAGAAGTGTATATAAAACAACGTAGTGGTAAATTGAGGCGAAGTAACCTATGTTGTCCAGATTTTGAAAGATAATTACCTGCTGATGTTCTCAAAATCGCAAGTTTCATATTGAAGTACTAATGGGCTGAACCGTCGTCGTGTGGTTAGGTAAATGACAATGGTATGTTAAGGCTAATCCTTCTTTCTTTTGGCATGATCCAAGTAACGACACGTAAACATAATATCATTCCATAAATGATTCTACTCTTAGCAGTTAAGGATGTCTATGTTATTCATTCCTGTAAAATGATATTCAAGCATGTCCAAGTATGTTCCTAATTCTCTATTAAGGTATTTGATAATGATGTTAATATTCATGATCGAATTATATGCATCATCATTTACCACCTGGCTAAGGCCGGTCGGGAAGTCATCAATTTACCACCTTGCTACGGCCGGTTGGGAAGTTACACATTTACCACCGAACTACGGTCGGTCGGGCAGTCATACATTTATCACCGTGCTACGGTTGGTCGGGCAGTTACCACTGATCAGTTGGGAAGTCATGCATCATGCGATATGGATAATAGTCTCAAAAAGAATCATTATATATACTATGCATATATATAGACTCGGGTTGATTCTTATATCTCTTTAATTAATGTTGACTTATTGTTATGTTTCAATTCTGCCTTACATACTCGGTACATTATTCGTACTGACGTCCTTTTATTGTAGACGCTGGATTCATGCCTACAGATATAGGTAATCAGTTTGACGATCCCTCATAGTAGACGAGGTTAGCATTCAGCGAAGGATCGGTAAGACTCCACTTTATTCGGAGTGCAGCTGAGTCTATAAGTCATCGCGTCAGAGTTTTGCTACAGACATATTGTCAGGCAGGGGCCCTATTGCATTTGATGTCAAATAATCTTAGAGGCTTTGTAGATAGAGGTTCATTTTGTACAGTATGTCAAAGGCCTTGACGGCCCATATGTATTCATGTTTTAAAATCGATGGTTCATTTATACAGTGTTTGCCCACTTATAGTTATACATTACGAGTTGTGTCCATGTTGGCCTATGATAGTTACAAAAACAAAAGTTACAGAGTGGTTTGCTCGGGCCAGTACGGCACCGGGTGCCAGCCACGCCTCTCCCCGATTTAGGACGTGAACATCAGAAACCGGGTGTGTTAACAAAGACATTGGAGATACCAAAGTAGAAGTAGGAGCGCTTCACTGTGGAATTTATAGTAGGCTTACCGCAGACCTTGAGAAAATATGACAATTTATGGGTTATTATGGACCGATTGACTAATTCCGCACACTTCATTTTGATAATGACATCCTATTCTTCAGAGCGGTTGGCTCATATTTACATCAAGGATATTTTCCCCCTGCATGGTGTTCCCATTCCATCATTTCTAACTGTATCACGCAGTTCACATCACACTCTTGGAGAGATGTGCTGTGTGAGTTGGGCATGCGAGTCGAGCTGAGTACAGTGTTTCATCCTCACACGGACAAACAGTTTGAGCGTACTATTCAGATTTTGGATGACATATTGCAAGAATTCCCAATGGATTTCAAGGGTTAATGGGGCCAGTTCTTACCTCTAGCAAAGTTTTCCTGCAACAACAGCTATCCATCAAGCATCTAGATGGCTTTGTGAGACGCCTTTATGGGAGGCGATGTTATTCTCTGGTAGGTTGGTTTGAGCCCGGTGAGGCTAGATTTTTGGGCATAAATTTGGTTCGTGATGCTTGGAAAAGGTTAAGGTTATTCAGGAGTGACTTCGTATAACTCAGTTCAAGCAAAAGAGTTATGCGGACTGGAAGGTTCGAGATGTGGCATACATGGAAGGTGAGAAGGTTCTTATGTGAGTGTCTCCTATGAAGGGAATGATGCAATTTTGGAATAAGGGAAATTTGAGCCCGAGGTTTATCAGACTTTTTGAGATCTTGGAGAGAGTAGGTGAGGATAAAGGGATACATCCAGTATTTCACGTTCTATTCTTCGAATGACCATGAGGATATGTCACATGTTTTGGACTTCAGCATAGTGCAACTTGATGAGAGTTTGACCTACGAGGAAGAGCGAGTGGCTATTCTAGATCGACAGGTTTGAATGTTGAGATCTAAGAGTTTTCCTTCTATGAAAGTGAATTGTAGGGGTCAGCAGATTGCGGAGTCTACGTGGGAGTGCGATTCCAATATGAGGAATAGGTACCTGCACCTTTTTACCGATCAAGTTATATTTCTATGTCTGTTGGAGGACGAACATTTCTTTTAGAGGTAGAGAATGTGACGACCAGATAGGTCATTTTAAGTACTAGCTCCCTTTTATATGTTTTGAGACCTCCCGTAGCTTTATTTCCTGATATATGACTTGCATGCGTGGTCCGTATCATATTTCGGGAAGTTTATATGTTAAATTTAAAGAAAAAGTAGTTTTAGGCTATAAAACCAACTAGAGTTGACCATAGTCAATATTTTATGTAAACGACCTCAGATAGGTGTTTTGACGATTTCAAGAGGTTTGTATGATGTTTTTAGACTTGTATGCATGTTTTTTGGGGTACCGGGTGACCCGAGGCTGTTTCGACGCATTGTGCGAAAAATTGGAAAATTGAGTTTCAAAGTTGAAAATCTTATGTTTTGATGATAGATTCTTGATATTTGGTATTATTTTAATGATTTGACATAGCTAGAAAGATTGTATGATGTTATTACACTTGTGTAAATGTTCGGATTGGAGCCCGAGGGGCTCGGGTGAGCCTCAGATGTGTTTTGGAAGGATTGGATAGTTGATGCAAGAATTTTCTGGTGTTGATCTACAGGTTCTACAGGTCTTGAATTTGTGAGGACCTGATCGTAATTGAAAGCCTTGAATTTGTGATGTCAGACTCGTAAATACAAAGGGGGATTGGGGGTTTAGACTTTGCTTTTGTGTAGAAAAGAGCACATTTGCAAACTACGGGAATGTCGCATTTGCGATCCCGGCATCGCATTTACAACACTGGAGGACTGGGTGCTGCTTCACTTTTGCGAAGCATAGTACGCATTTGCGAGCTGGAGGGTCGTAGCAAATGCAAAGGAAATCTCGCATCTGCAACAAGAGTGTGGCTGGGACACTGATCACATTTGCAATCAGTGGTTTGCTTTTGCGATGGTCGCAATTGAGAACAAGAGTTCGAGTGGGAATTTCGGGACTTAGCTCACTTTACACCATTTTCTCAACCCTAATCTCCATAAACGCTATTGTTAGAGTGTACTTTCTTCCCAAATTCATTGACAAGCAACTTTAACTTGTTTTCAATCAATATCAATTACCTTTTCATGAATTCTATTATCAAATCTATGAATTGCAACATAGAAATTAGTGGTTTTGGTAGTATTTAGGAATATTATAAAATTGAGATTTAGACCACGAATTGATGTTGAATTTTGAACAAATCACATATCCGGGCTCGGATTTCGACCAAGTGGGCATGGGTTGACGTTTTGTTAAAGTTTTCAATTTAGTTAAAGATTGAACCATTTTCAATCGTGGGTAGTTTCGAAAGCTTGTTTTGATGTGTTTGAGATATTTGACTAGATTCGATTGGTCTGGAGGCTTGTTCCAAAGGGAAAATCATGTTGGATTGTTGACTTTTTCAAGAAAAGTTGTTAACCTTCNTCTAAAACATGTTTTGATGTGTTTGAGATATTTGACAAGATTCGATTGGTCTGGAGGCTTGTTCCAAAGGGAAAATCATGTTGGATTGTTGACTTGTTTCAAGAAAAAGGTGTTAACCTTGACTTGATGAAACTACAACTTGATTGGTCCATTTTCTACTTGATTTATGTGTGGGGACAATGTATATGCAAGGTGACGAGTGTATATCTATTGGCATGGATTTAAGCATGCAGAGACGACCATTTAATTACATGTTTTCAATTATATTATTCCATTTGTTATTCCAAGTTAGTACTCGTTTCATGCTTTAATTGCTACATGTATTTACTTGTAAAATACGTTCCTTTACTTGTTACATGCCTCTATTTGCTACATGTTCGATGTATCCATACCTTTATTTATCGTCTGCTTTTACTTGTTGTATGCTCAACATATTATTAGATAGATCCTATTACTTATCTCATGCCTTTACTTGTTCATTTGTCTTTACTTGTATTATATTTCCCTTATAATTTTTATTGGTTTGTCTTAGAGAATTTATATGTTTTGGTTCCTTTTTACTTAGTTATGAGATACACCGTAGTTGTTTGTAGAATATATGTATATATGAGGATCGGATTGTATTACGCAATGGGGGTGTGTGTGTGTGTGTGTGCGTGTAATACTCAACAGCTGAAATATTCTAAAATAACTTATGAAAACAACAACAATACAGCTACAACCTTCCCAAAGATTTGGTGTCAACGAGTACACGAGCACTACTAAGCATCAAATACAAGGCCATTGAGGGCAATGAATATAACGTCAAAGAAGGTGCAATTGAGAGGTCAGCCGGTATAGAAGGCTACATGGGAGACCGAGGAGGAGATGCTTATCAGATAACCTCACATTTTTGAGACTCCGAGTATGATTCTAGACCCGTTCAAGGATGAACCTTTGTTTAAGACGGGGAGAATGTAACGACCAGGCTGGTTGTTTTGTGTATTGAAACCCCATTCCAATATCTATTTCCTCTTCTATGTTCATTTGTGGTTATGTAACTTTCGGGGAAGGTCCTGGAGTGAATTGGGAAACATAGTCTCAAAGTTAGAAGCTTAAGTTGAAAGAGTTACCGGAGTTTGACTTTTGTGTTGATGACCCTGGAATGGTGTTTTGATGATTCCAATAGCTTTGTATGGTTATTTTGGACATAGCCTTATGTTCGGATTTGGATTTGGAGATTTGTAGGTTGGTTTGGTTCATTTTGGTGAAAGTTAGAAAGTTGAAGGTTTGGAAGGTTGATAGGTTTGACTAAGAATTGACTTTGTCGATATCGGGCTCGGATGTTAGTTTCGGGAGTTGGAATAGGTCTTTTATGTTATTTTGGGACTTGCATGCAAAAATTAGGGGTCATTCCGGGTTGGCTTGATGTGTTTCGGCATGAGTTTTGGAAGTTGGAAGTTCATTAGGCTGGAATTGGGTGCGATTCATGGTTTTGATATTGTTTTGTGTGATTTGAGGCCTCGAGTAGGTTTATAATATGTTTTGGGATTGGTTTCAGTGATTGGATAGGGTCCTAGAGGCCTCAGGTGTATTTCGGATGAGTTTCAAACCATTTATTCATGATTGGCATAACTGATATCTGATGTCTGGTTTTTTCCTTCGTGATCGTGAGGAGTAAGCCGCGATATCATAGAGTGTTATGGATGGCAAGAAAAATGTATTTCACATTCACGAAGTGGTGACGCATTCTCAAAGAATTGGATGGCACTGATCATCGTGATCGTGATTGGATGGTCGCGTTCTTGTAGAAGGGTTAGTTCAACTGGGGTGTCAGGTGGCAAGCCTTCGTGACCGCGATGTTGTTTCCAGATTCGCGTAGCTTAGGAGCGTGTTGTGCTTCGCGTTCACAACCATGGTCTCGTATTCACGTAGAGTCTTTTGGAGGAGGTGGAAGTTTGTTATTCCTGATCGCGAGGATGGGTCTGCGATCATGAAGGGTAAGCCTGGGCAGAGTATTTAACATCTCTGTTTCAGGCATTCGCTCAAAATATAGAAAGGGGTAGGCGTCGACAGCAGGGTACAGAGAGGACTGAGCAAGGGCAGCATAAGAGGATGCGATTTCCTAGGTTTTAGGAGCAGTCTCAGGGTAGTTATAGGCCCCAGTACTTCAGACGGCCACCTAGGCCTCCACCACCTCAGTTGCAGGGTTACAGGTATGACCGCTATACTCAGTCAGGACCAGGTGAGAGCTCTCGGGCGTCAGTTTTGCAACAACAACGAGGTTCAAGGCAGACATGGTCAGTTCCGCCGCGGTGTGACATTTGTGGTAGAGGACACTTGGGCCAATGCCGAGCAGGTTCTGATGCTTGTTATACATGTGGGCGTCCGGGGCATATGATGCGAGATTGCCCAAATAGAGATTCTGGGGGTATGGCACAACCAGCAAATTCAGCGACAGGATCATCTAT
>AWOL01S0003851.1:0-18110 GCA_000715115.1 Nicotiana otophora | reverse complement strand
CATCCCTTCTCAACCATTCGTTGAGCCTTCAAATGTGAAATTACCCTACTAGGAACATAATACAGGGATCCTCTTCACTCCAACCTCAGCACCCCCGGCATCGCCAATGTTACGGTCTTAGCGTGGCAATCAAGGATAGAGAGATATGGCGAAAACCAGTCCATGCCAAAAATCACATCAAAATCAACCATGCTAAGCATTATAAAAATAAACTCTCATTTCATATCCCTTAATAGTCACCACACAAGACTGATATACACGGTCCACCATAATAGAGTCACCCACCAGCGTAGATACATGAACAAACATAGTGAAAGAATCACGAGGCATATCCAAATAACTAGCAAAGTATGATGACATATATTAATAAGTGGAACCAGGATCAAATAAGACTAAAGCATCCTTGCGGCGCACTAAAACAATACCTGTGATTAGAGCATCAGAAGCAACTACCTCTGGTCTGGCAGGAAATGCATAGAAATGATCCTGAACACCACCTGACTTACCTCTCCCTCTAGGGTGAACTTGTCACGCCCCGAACTTGGGCCTGGACGTAACACGGCACCCGGTGCCTGACTACATGTGACCGAGCGAACCAACTAGCTGACTGAATCAACATGTGATACCATAACATACTTAATGCGGAAGATAAACTAACACATGATGATATACTAAAAGTCGGAATGATACAAATCAAGTGCGGAAATACTAACATAAGTCTGAAACGTGTCTGTAGCCAACATGCTTAACATGAAAAGCCTGTGACTTTGGCTAACTGTTACTCTAGTCTATGAAGCCTCTAATGATGTACTGAAAACACTGACTGTCTGAAAATACTGAAGCCTGTAAGGTAATGATAATGCCCCGAAAGAACTAGGGATCACCAAATAGCTTGTACGAGAATCCTAGCGCTTTGAATCATCAATCTGTATATTTGAATTGCACTGGTATGTAAAGAAACTAAAAGAAAGAATTATAAATACTGAAACTGAAACTAAGCTGATGACTAAGAATTGATAATTGATAACTGAAATAATAATTGTTGAAACTGAAACTAAAATGATAAGTGAAATGATAATGATAACTAACAAC
This sequence comes from Nicotiana otophora, assembly GCA_000715115.1. Taxonomy (NCBI): domain Eukaryota; kingdom Viridiplantae; phylum Streptophyta; class Magnoliopsida; order Solanales; family Solanaceae; genus Nicotiana; species Nicotiana otophora. The sequence goes on along the minus strand of AWOL01S0003851.1, from coordinate 17,018 downwards.
TGATAACTGATAACTGAAGTGATAACTGATAACTAACAACTAATAACTGATAACTGAACTGAACAAAGGAACTAAGGATATGAATACTCCCTCTTCTGAATGATGAACAACCTGTTTATCTGAATATTAAACTGCAGCCTCAGGCCCAATATATATATATATATATATATATATATATGCACAAACTACGGCCTCCGGACCAAGTATACATGTACATAACCACGGCCTCAGTCCCAAAAATACATAAAGCATAAGTTGCGGCCTCAGGCCCAAAGATGCATAAAGCATTAACTGCGGCCTAGGGCCCAAATATAGGTGTTCAACATTCAGGGATTCAAAATCAGGAACTGAGAATCATACTGCAATACATGATACTGAAATGCTGAATCACACTAAGTTACATAATACTAGAATACTAAATAGGACTAGACTGAGACATGTATTCTTGAACTGATTATGAACACTAAAACTTCAACTGTTTATGGTATGCTTAGTAATCTATGATGAGACTCGAGGACATCAAACCCAATTCTATATTGAATATGAACTGAGCTCACAACGTTCAGAATGAAAGTGATGAACGAATTATGAAGCTAGAGAATAGAAGTTTTGCAATTATTCAAGGAACTAGGCTTAACTATATTTCTGAGGCAATTAGTAACATCGTAAAGGAAATGTATTGTAGGGAGAATTATTAACATTCCCAGACATAGAGAGTTAGCCTCACATACCATAACTTCCTGCTCTTGAGCATAATACAACATTCGCCAACACTTTAAACTTTAATCTATATTAATACAAGTCAAAGAGATTCCAAATTAGTAACAATACTCATGTTTTGGTCACTTAGGCATTTTATCAAACACTTGGTGGCATAAAGCTTCATAGCCCTTACAAATGGTATTTCTACACCAAAAAAGCCATTCTCTTTCTCCTAGATAAATTCTAAAATCTCGAATTTCTTAAAATCAAAATCATTCTTCTTCACCAATAAGATAAACAACACCCTTGACCAATAATCAACAATCAACAAACCAAACCTATAAATTTTCATGATTTTCTTTCAAACCCATCAAATCATATCTCATGAACATAGAGTCTATAATCATTAATCCAATGGTATAATCAATTAGAGTGTGAAGACATTACCTTTTTGAAGTTCAATCCTCTTGAATTCGAGTTCTAGGGTTTCTTCTCTCAACAATGATGCCCTAATCGAATATCTAATGATTTGGAGGGTTTACCCATATTAATAAGGTGTTGGGGAATTAAAATCGACTTAGAATCACCATTAGAGCATACCTTGGATGGTGGAGGGACCTTGGGAGAGGTTAGGTTCTTGAGAGCTTCTCTTTCTAGAGCAAATGTTTGTGTTTTGGGGTGTGGGGGACGAAGTAGGGCTTTAAACTGACCCCCAGGTGCGCCCCCCATACACCTGAAGTCCCGAACGAGCACCGGACAGCACAATATGGCAGTAGCACTGCCTCAAGTGCGCGGCCGTTCAGGTGACCCTCCGGGCACGCACCTGGGCGCACATATTGCGCACTACTCTGTAAAATGCACATAACCTTTTGCACAAAGATCTGTTAGGGCTCCAAAATATATCATTGGAAAGATATTTTAATGGGCTACAACTTTCATCTTTTGAGTTTTCCCAAGCTCCTTACTTATTTTCACTAAATCCTTCTGGACGACGGACCTTTTGTAAACTTAGTCGATTTTATCGAATCTTATGCACCTCACTTTCCATCTTGATTCTGAAACAACTATTTTCACCCATACTCATCTTGCTAGGACTTCATATGTCTAAAATATAAAATTAATACCCATTTAACATATCCACACCTAGTATGAATGTATGTGGTGTTACATTATCTCCCCCCTTGGGATCATTCATCCTCGAATGATTGTTCTGATTGTAACTTCTGCTAACTACGGACCTAATATGGGTCTGGTGGAAACGTGAACTTTAATTAACACTTGCATACTAAACTGAATGAATACATGACTACTGAGCTATTGATATAGTGAACTGAATGGCTACTGCATTGACTGAATACTTGTCTGCCATGGATACGTGAATACTGAACTAAAATGGATTTTATGAATATTAAACTGGCACAAATATTTGAGTATTGAACTAACATAAATATCTGAGTACTAAGCTGGCATGAATATCTAAGTATTGGACTGACATGAGCAGTTGAGTATTGAACTGACATGAGTATCGGAGTACTGAACTGACATGAGTATCTAAGTACTGGAAACTTGAATGTCATAACATGACATGTGAAGTACTGGGTGTACAGCCGCTAATTCTGGTAGCAACACCAACTCATAAGCTATTTTCCCGATCTTTTGTAGGATCATATACGGCACGATGTATCTGGGACAGAGCTTTCCTTTCTTCCCAAGTCTTATAACACCTTTCATAGTCGAAACCTTCAGAAACAACCAATCATCAACTTGAAACTCTAGGTCTCTATGTCGCATGTCCGAATAGGACTTTTGGTGGTTCTGAGCCTTCTTCATACACTCTTGAATCAACTTGACTTTCTCCATAATCTGATAGACCAAATTTGGTCCCAACAACTATGCTTCACCAACTTTTAACCAACCAATTGGCGATCTACACCTTCGCCCATGCAGAGTCTCGCACGGTGCCATCTTGATACTATAATGATAGGTGTTATTATTAGAAAACTCAATGAGAGGTATGTGATCATCCTAATTACTTTTAAAATCAAGGACATATCCTCAAGTGTCTGAATAATGCGCTCTGCCTGGCCATATTTCCGAGGATGAAAATCTTGTGCCTAATCCTTTCTGAAAGAGCTTCTAAAAGTTAATTTAAACTAAGAACCACGGTCCAAAATGACAGACAACGGGGTCCCATGCAATCAAATGATTTCCTGAATGTACAACTTGGAAAAATCTTCTGCTGAATCTGTGGTCTTACTGGCATGAAGTGCATTGACTTGTTAAGTCGATCTATAATCACCCACTCAAATCATGCTTTCAAAAGGAGTGAGATAATGTTGTTATAAATTCCATATTTAGCATCTCCACACAAGAATATGTGTATTCTATGGTAAAATACTAGGCTTTCTACTGCTCAACTTTCAATTGCTGATAATTCGCACACTTGGCCACAAAGTCTGCGAAGTTCTTTTTTTTCATGTCGTTCCACCAATAAATCTCCTTAAGATCATGATACATCTTTATGGAACCTAAGTAAATAGAATACCCTAAATTCTGGGCTTCAGACATAATCCGCTCTCTGAGTCTATCTATGTCTGGAATACACTGTCCATCTTGGTACCTCAAAGTACCATCTCCCCCTTGTACAAAAGCCATTATCATATGCTTGTGAATCATACGTTTCACCTGCAACAAGTAGGGATCATCAAACTATTTCTCCTTCACTTCGGCTACTAAGGAGGAACAAGTCTTGTTCTAGACAACAACTCTGTTATCTTCGGAGTCCGAAGTCGAACTCCTATCTTGGCTAAGTGGTGAACTTCTTTTACCATAGTGCTCTTGTCTGCCTCAATCATGAACTGTACTTCCCATACTTGATTATCTTTTTAATGTACTTCCTGAAAACACTTATAGCATTTTTGCGAGCTAAGTCTTTGACTAGTACTCCAAAATTAGAGTCTCGTGCAATGCGAATTTCATAATATGTATATCCCATGCTCACTATGCGGATTTCAAATCTCCAACTAGACTTAATGGTAATTTTTACATCTCCCTTTAGACCAAAGGTTAAGGTCTTGTACTTGCGGATCCTTCTCTTTTGTTGGGATCCGATAACTTTCCTTATCTTCTGTCGTTCTTTGCACTATACATCAATGACGACTCATCTGTTTACTTACTTCTGAGCAATCTTTCTTACTAGGAAAACTAGATTACTTACATAAACATAAAGCTAATGTATTAACAACTATCATACATAATCTTAATGATTTAACTCTGCTCAGACTGTCAATCTTGGGGAGATCCCTTTTCGATAATTCTTAAAGGCTATTCTTCTGTAGTTGGCTCTCTTACTGCCTAGCTGAGTATTTTTCCTACTATCACTGTACTTCAGGTTTAACTTAAACTCTTAAAGTTCTAACAAACGCTCAGTATTTCAAACTGTCATGCATTCACTAGAGTTAACTTGGCTAAGTGAATCAAATTGTACCTCTACTAGCTTTGCTGAAATTGCTAATTCACTGTATCTACTCAAAACTTACTTACTATTCTATTACTAACCACATGCTAGCATAATATTTTCTTGTTCTTCTTTGAATAACTAAAGTGAAGCATAAGGTTATTCCTAACTTTCCTTACCATCCGACCCTATTCTACGATCACATACTATCCTTTTTTTAAAACTATGTACATGGATCACACTTAGGGAATTCTCATCTTGCTTAAAAAAAATTGGAATATCTAACCCCAAACTTTTTATACACTTCAAAATCACTACAAACTATAAACCTCCGGCCTAAACACATAGTCACATCATCTGAAGGGGAACTGTCATATCTTTTATCTCACAATAACAACCACTTTTTATACAAATTTACTACCATGGTACTTTTTAGTTCTGATTTGAATAAATCTAAACAACTTAAAATCATTCCTTGAAATTAAATATCGGCTGCTCTTGGTTCTCATTTTCGTACATCATGTCTTCTTAGTCATATACATGAGTCGTACGACAAATACAACTCTGATAATAACAATAGTTCCTAACTTCTAGGTATTTTTCCCTTAGGCTCTTTTCTTTCCAAAACTACAGTGACCAATGTTAGGGTCTGACATCTGAACTATCATCATCCAACTTGTGGATCCATTTCCAAGAATTAAATGAAGTTGTTCTGGGAGGTGAAACACATACGAATACACTACCATACACAAACTTATCCTTCTAAGGATACCATCATCTGATAAATCACTTTCTACACCATCCGATGACTCTTGGTCTTAATCCAGACCTAAAATATGCGAAGAGTTTGCTATAAGCACTGTTACTTACATTTCCTTTTAGCACCCATGTGCATCACTGTATACTCACAAGTTCCAGAATTTCGATACACTGAAAATTGGAGATCTGATAACTAAATAACTGAATACTAGCATACTGAATAACCATAAACCTTCTAACTGAAAGACTGTATAACTGGTAACTGAGGTAAACTGATAACCATAGAACATGATAACTGCTTTTGTACTTTCCGATAAGGTTATGCTCTAATCTGTACTACTATCCATTGCATCCCACTTTTAACATCCTTTCAAGTCTCATTTGTTACCAACATGTACTCCATAATTATACCCAATGGGCAATTATCCTCTCTAGGACCTTGAGTTTTTCCTGCCCGTTACTTAGGTATTCGATATGTCTGGAATTCGATAGGAAGAGAAGGTTACCTATTGCTCTAAGCTTCATGGCACGATCTAGAGCAGAAAGAAATGAGACAATCCTGAATGTCTTGGTAGTTAACCATTTATATGAGTGGCCGGCGCACACATATAAGGGAAACTCCACTGGACATGGCTTCATAGACTCCCTAGGACTCTTGAACCCACTACTCTGATACCAAGCTTTGTCACGCCCCGAACCTAGGCCTAGAAGTAACACGACACCCGATGCCTGACTATATGTGACCAAGCAAACCAACTGGTTGACAGAATCAATATGTGACATAACATACTTAATGCGGAAGATAAACTAACACATGATGATATACTAAAAATCGGAATGATATAAATCAAGTGCGGAAATACTAACATAAGTCTGAAACGTGTCTGTAGCCAACATTACTTAACATGCAAAGCCTGTGACTCTGTCTAACTATTACTCTAGTCTATGAAGCCTATAATGAAGTACTAAAAGTACTGACTATCTGAAGATACTGAAGACTGTAAGGTAATGATAATGCCCCAAAAGAACTGGGGATCACCAAATAACTGGTACGAGAATCCTAACGCTCATAATCGTCAACCTGTAAATCATTACATGCATCGTGAGATGCAGGCCCCAGGCAAAAGGGACGTCAGTGCATTTGAATTGCATTGGTATGTAAAGCAACTGAAAGAAATAATTATAAATACTGAAACTGAAACTAAGGTGATGACTGAGAATTGATAATTGATGATTGAAATAATAACTATTGAAACTGAAACTAAAATGATAACTGAAATAATAATGATAACTAATAACTAATAACTGATAATTGATAACTGAACTGATAACTGATAACTGATAACTGAAATGATAACTGATAACTGAACTAAACAAAGGAAGTAAGGATATGAATACTCCCTCTTCTGAATGATGAACAACCTGTTTATCTAAATATTAAACTGCGGCCTCAGGCCCAATATATATATATGCACAAACTGCGGCCTCGGGCCCAAGTATACATATACATAACTGCGGTCTCATGCCAAAAAATATATAAAGCATAAGCTGCAGCCTCAGGCCCAAGGGACGTCAGTACATTTGAATTGCACTGGTATGTAAAGCAATTGAAAGAAAGAATTATAAATACTGAAACTGAAACTAAGCTGATGACTGAGAATTGATAATTGATAACTGAAATAATAACTATTGAAACTGAAACTAAAATGATAACTGAAATGATAATGATAACTAATAACCGATAACTGATAACTGAACTGATAAGTGATAACTGAAATGAAACTGATAATTGAACTGAACAAAGGAAGTGAGGATATGAATACTCCCTCTTCTGAATGATGAACAACCTATTTATCTGAATATTAAATTGTGGCCTCAAGCCCTATATATATATATATATATGCACAAATTGCGGCCTCGGGCCCAAGTATACATATACATAACTGCGACCTCAGGCCCAAAAATATATAAAGCATAAGCTGCGGCCTCAGGCCCAAAGATGCATAAAGCATTAACTACGGCCTAAGGCCCAAATATAGGTGTTCAACATTCAGGGATTCAAAATCAAGAACTGAGAATCATACTGCAATACATGATACTGAAATGCTGAATCACACTGAGTTACATAATTCTGGAATACTAAATAGGACTAGACTGAGACATGTATTCTTGAAATAATTATAATCACTGAAACTTCAACTGTTTATGGTAGGTTGAGTAAGCTATACTGAGACTCGGGGACATCAAAACCAATTCTATATTGAATACGAACTGAGCTCACAATGTTCAAAATGAAAGTGATGAGCGAATTATGAAGCTAGAGAATAGAAGTTCTGCAACTATTCAAGGAACTAGGCTTAACTATATTTCTGAGGCAATTAGTAACATCGTAAAGGACATGTATTGTAGGGAGAATTATTAACATTCCCAAACATAGAGAGTTAGCCTCACATACCTTAACTTCCTGCTCTTCAGCATAATACAACATTCGTCAACCCTTTTAACTTTAATCTATATCAATACAAGTCAAAGGGATTCCAAATTAGTAACAATACTCGTGTTTTGGTCATTTAGGCATTTTATCAAATACTTGGCGGCATAGAGATTCATAGCCATTATTAATGGTGTTTCTACACCCAACAAGCCATTTTCTTGCTCCTATATAAATTCTAAAATCTCAAATTTCTTATAATCAAAATCATTCTTCTTCACCAATAAGATAAATAACACCCTTAACCAGTAATAACAATCAACAAACCAAACCTATAATTTTTCATGATTTTCTATCAAACCCATAAACTCATATGTCATGAACATAGAGTCTATAATCATTAATCCAATGGTATAATCAATTAGAGAGTGAAGACATTACCTTTTTGAAGTTCAATCCTCTTGAATTCGAGTTCTAGGGTTTCTTCTCTCAACAATGATGCCCTAATCGAATATCTAATGATTTGGAGGATTTACCCATGCTAATAAGGTGTTGGAGAATTGAAATCAACTTAGAATCACCATTACAACTTACCTTGGATGGTGGAGGAGCCTTGGGAGAAGTTAGGTTCTTGAGAGCTTTCCTTTCTAGAGCAAATGTTTGTGTTTTGGGGTGTGGGGGACGAAGTAGGGCTTTAAAATGACCCCCCAGGTGTGCCCCTCGTGCACCAAAAGGGCTGACCGCACACCTGACCATGCAATATGGCAGTAGCACTGCATCAAGTTCGCGGCCGTGCACATGACCCTCCGGGCGCACCTGGGAGCGCATATTGCGCACTGCTCTATAAAATGCACATAACCTTTTGCACCGAGATCCATTCAGGATCCACAATATATTATTGGAAATCTATTTCAAAGGTCTACAATATTAAGTTTTTGTGTTTTCCCGAGTTCCTTACACATTTTCACTAAAACCTGCTGGAAGACGGACCTTTTGTAAACTTAGTCGATTTTGTCGAATCTTATGCACCTAACTCTCCATCTTTATTCTGAAACAAATATTTTCAGCCATACTCATCCCTCTATCACTTCATATATCTAAAATATTAAATTAATACCCATTTAACATATCCACACTTAGTCCGAATTTATGGGGTGTTACACAACTCGACCCACATGACCTCTGCCCCGAGATGGCTAGGCGGATGGTGTAGCAACCGGTGCAAGAGTCATAGTCTGGCATCCCTAATTCACTAGACCTATGCAATGACTGGTGTAATACTTTCTCACATGTCACAACTCTCCACAATCATTGAAACCTCGAACTGGGAATGATTGTGGGGCCTGAATTGGACCCCGGGAACTAGAATAACCATTAGAAGAATCCAGTACTAGTGAACCCTGAACTGATGGAGCATGGTACGAGCCTTGAGAAGGAAGGGAACTGAAGGATGACTGAGATGGACAAGTGTTGTATGAACCATGGCTAGCTGATGAACCAGGAGGAACCTGACAAGCCATTTGCCTCTTCCTAAAAGGACGACCTCTGCTATGATGTGAATGACTTCCAAATGAGGTAACACTAAAACCACCGAAACCACGGGGCTCATGCATTTCGTCTCCTCACCCTCAAGCCTGCGAACCTTTGCCAAGCCCCTGACAATCTTGACCACCTGGTCAAACCTAGCATCCGTCTTAGACTCTCGAGCCAAACTATAATGTAGACAATAGTTGAGGCCATCAATGAACCTCCTGATCCTCTCTCTCTCAGTGGGAACCAACCAAATAGCATGACGAGCCAGATCCACAAATCGCATCTCATACCGAGTCACAGTCATATCCCCCTGGCGTAGCTGCTCAAAATCTCTAAGCAACTCCTCTCTGAGAGTCTATGGGAAACACTTCTTTAAAAAGAGAACTGAGAACTCATGTCATGTAAGTGGAGTTGCACCAACTGGCTTGCTCAACTGATAAGACTTCCACCATTTGTAGGCTACCCCTGTCAATAGAATAGTGGTAAATACAACTCCACTAGTCTCCAAAATACCAACTGTGAAAATAATCCACTGACACCTATTTAGAAAATCCTGAGCATCCTCTGACTCTCCTCAGCTAAATCTGGCACTTTAAGCCTCCCAAACCACTCAAACCTCTTCTGCTCCTCATTAATCAAAGGTAGACCAACCTCGGCCCGAGCAGTAGCAATCTGCTGAATAGGTAACACTCCCCGGTGTCTGATGACCTTGAGATAGCTTCTATAAAGTAAGGGTGGCGGAAGTCTGGGCACCTCACCCAGCCTGCGAGGTAGCTGGTGCAACTAGAATAAATACCGCCTGAGCCAGGTTCATGCACACAGTCAGAATATGGGCTAAGGTCTTTTGAAGGCCAAGAATAACGATTGGCAATGCCCGTGCCTGAGCTAGTCCCACTAGCTCAACAGTATCTAAAACCCGCTCCACATGTGTTTCCCTAACTATAGTATGAGCCACACCTCAGCCCTACCATGGAGCGGCCTCTTGCGACTCTAACTGGTGATACTAGTGCCCGTCCGCCAGATCTGGGTGCACGTGTCCTTATCATCTATGAGATAATAGAAGAGTAGAGGTTTAGACTTAGGAATTAACAAATCTACACGACAAGAATGCAAGAAAGTGAAGTTTCCTAAGAGTTTGATAGCCTCTTGAAGATAGATACAGACGTCTCCGTACCAATCTGCAAGACTGTGCTAAACTTGCTCATGACTCGTGAGACCTAAGCAACCTAGTGCTCTGATACCAACTTGTCTCGACCCAACTCCCACCGGAGCCACTACGGCGCCTAACACTATTTTCTAGGCAAGCCAACAGTCACATATTAAGAACGAGTTTGAATAAACACGATTTAATAAACTCAATTGCTGAAATATGCTAAATAACTGATGAAAACAATAACAATACGTCTACAACCATCCCAATGATCTGGTGTCGACGAGTACATGAGCACTACTGAGCATCAAAATACAAGGCCAAATTCTCAATACAATTATCTGAATAGCAAAACAACAATAATAGAAATAATGAAAGAGAACTTCAAGGTCTGAGGACGGCATAGCATCTACCTCATAGTCTCCCAAAAGCCAGTAGCAACATAACTTTCACGACCCTGAATTCCCACCTTAGGATGTCGTGATTCCACCTAGTCTCTAAAACTATGTAAGCAAACAATACAATGATAGTTAACAAGATTTGCAGCTTAGATATCAAATTAAACTATTAATCTATCATAATAAAATCCAAACAGTACAACTGTCAAAATTTCCCATAACCTAGTGGCACCGATTCATAAGCTTTACAGTGAGTGTTATAATAATCTCTAAATACAATAATGTTTTGAACACGAGATAAGCAGTAAAATAGCTAAAAGTAGAAGGAGACCCTGAGGCCTGCGAGCATCAAGCAGGTGTGCCTTGAAGTCTCTAAAATAGTTGTTTTGTCACTAGCATCCGGCATGGGTGAATGTACCTAGATCTGCATAAAAATGTGTAGAAGCGTAGCAAGAGTACACCACAATGGTAACTTGTAAGTATCAAGACTAACTTGTAATAATCACAAATCACGGGTCCCAAATCACGTATCATAATCACATGGAATCTTGTTCCTACTTTGTCAATCACAACTGCACAGACAACTCACGCACTGCACAGACAACACGCTCCAATACAATTAATAATAACCTCATAATTGCACGAATAACTCACGTTCCAATAGTAACAATATCTTATATCTACACAGACAAGTCATGTGCCCACAGTCTAGTCCTCACACAAAAAAAAGATATATAAGAATACACGTACATGATCAATGAATAGAGACAAGTAAGATCTGATACAACGAATAGAACATTGGAAACAACACAACAAAATCCCTTAATATGCATGACTCACACAAGATAGTCACACTACTACACAAATATTATCAATGACAATTCCCCTAGGCCATCACAAGTCATCCCCGACATAGCCCCCTTGTCTCGTCGCGTGTGCAATAATAAACTAAATGCATGCCTTGTCTCGACATACACACATAATAATTATCCCACCCTGTCTCGCCATATGCGCAAACCAAACATATATAACCCGCCTTGTTATGCCGCATGTGCAAATATCACTAATAACAATAGCACGGACAACTGACATGAAAACACCATGACAAATCCTCTAAACAATCCCACATGTGCCAAAAACTATAACAACACAATATAACAACTCGCACCACATGTTCCCATATGCCACAACATTCCCTAAACAACAATCCCAATACCACAACCACACATATCCCACGACTCAACAACACTGAGTACAACAACTACAACAATAATAACACGAGAGTACAACAAGTAAGTCAACACAAGAATTACAAAAAGACAATGAAACTGAAGAATAAGCTCAACAATGAAATACATAACAAGTAATAATTTCTTCAAATAAGAATAACTCAATAATGAGAGAGATAACATGTAAGAATGACTCCAGATAAGAATAAATCAACAATGGACGAGATAACATGTAACAACGACGTCAAATAAGAATAAATCAACAATGGAAGAGCTAACATATAACAATGACTTCAAATAAGAATAACTCAACAATTAGAGAGATAACATATAAATAAGAGAGGTAACAACTTCGTTTAAAGCATATAAGAGTATATTTGGCAATAAAAGATACAACATGAACTAACAACTTCAAGTAAAGCATGTAATGGTAAATTTAACAATTGAGTATATAATATGATAGGGCAGCTTCAATTAAATATGCATAGGAAACCTAAGGGTCTAACCGGTAAAAGTTTCACATATAAGGCCGTGTACAAACTCGTCACCTCGTGTATAAGTCTGCCACGTAATTCAAATAGTTTAATCAACCAATCACTATGGTGTAGTTCCCCCACACAAAATTAGGCAAGATACTTACCTCGAACAATGTAAATCAATCCACTAAAAAGCCCTTCCCATTTGAAACAACTTGCAGACGACTCGAATCTAGCAAAAATAACTTAATATCCTAAATAAAAGCCATGAAAAATAATTTCGGATAATAAACATTCAATCATTAAAGAAAATCAAAAAGTCAACTCAAAAGGTCAACCCCAGCCCCGCACCTCAGAACAAGACCAAACTTACAAATTCTGAGATAATCTACTAAACTTGATGATAATCTACTAATCATGAATATAAACAGATAAACTGAACAAGCATAAGCATTGCTGATAAGAAATGTTCAATATGGAAAGTTGACAAGCCTAACACAAGCTGACATATAGAAACATACTAACTGCAGGTAGATGTCTGGTGAAATGGGCTATGTCCCCCAAATAAGGTAATTGTAAACTGAACTAGCCTCATGTATAGTCATGCAATGCAAACTATTTCTATATAAGAGAACATAACATGCCTGACTAGTATTATAGGCCATACACCCCCCCCCCTCCGCAGTAGATAAATATATAATCAACAGGCCCAACTGGTGTTATGGGCTACACCCCCAGCATATAATCAATAGGCCTCGTTGGCCTTACGGGCTATCTCCCCCTAACATTTAATCTATAGGTCTCGCTGGTATTATGGAATATATCCCCCCAGCATAATCAATGTAAGCATGTATGAGACATAACACATGTTGCAACATCATATGGACTCAAGAGATCGTGATGGAATCCATAAACGGAATTACAAACGTAATATGATGCTAGTCATCCATAAGATGGACGGAGGAGCCTATCCCCATTTTAGGGAGAAACTGAGTGTGTACATGAGATTTCTCAAAGGATATTTATTTATGATTTCAAAAATATTACAAGTTTATACATATGATGAAAAATATGTTTGCAAAAATACCAACACTTCTAGTTCAATTCCCAACATCAAACACCACCCACACTATGTCTACGGAGCCTCTAAGTACAACAGAAGAGTAGAATGAAAGTTCCGGCGACAAGGCCCCGGCTATACCTCAAAGCACACAATAAATCCTTGAACAGAGTAGGGCTCACCAAAATATGCTGAGTAGAGAGTAAATGCTAATGAGGATCAAGACCGCCCGCTGATGAACTACCTGCATTCATTGAAGATGCAGCGCCCCCGGCATAATGTAAGTTAGTACATATGGAATAGTTCTAGTATATAAATCTAAATGTCCTCTTACGAAACAGAATGCCAATGAAATAAGGGGAATCACCAGGGAAGAAACAAGTAACAATCAATGATATCCAAATGCCAAGTTAAAACATAACAATTTTCATAATACGAAAATATTATATATTTTTGGTTGGGAGAACAAAAGCATCGATATAACACCGTGTTTTTAGCACGGAGTCCGATCACGCCTGATCGGGTAGGCCATCTCCATACGGACAATGTGGTTTAACATGTGATGCGAAAAAAGTTGTTACCAAGAGTAGTACCACCATGTGCGCAACATGGCGTTCGATCTCCACCCGATCGGCTAGGCCGCCTTCCTACATATGCTGTGTGGGTTGAATTTCCAATCCACAACTAATATCTATCTCATCCCAAATAAGGGTAATAATCACAATCCACTCATACACCGGCTCATGTAGTTTTGGGTGTGGGCCTTATGACCAACCCTTCTTCGGTTTGCTAATGATACTCCCAAAAATATTTTTTTTGTTTATTCACACAAGGTAACATAAATACAAATGTATTCACCTCATCATCTTTCACATTGTATAAATCTTCAATAGTCTTTCCTTGGCTCTTTTGGCCATTCACAAGTTTCTTTATTCATGGCACGATGGCCGTATTTCAAGTTCCACACTTCTATTTCTTTCCTATCATGTATCATCATCATAAATATCAACATATATAATATTCCGGAAAACACAACTTTAAGTTTATTAGAAATGAAAACTTTAAACACAATAGATTTCTTTCCATGAAATAGAGTATAATGGTTGGCAATCGAAATGCAAGTTAAAATCATAGACAAGTAACACACCATTTATTCTTGTAATACTTTTCCCAAAAAGGGAAATACACAATTTTAACTCACTTCTTTCATTTTCAAGCATCTTTATAGATTATCAACAATATGAGCTTTTGAAATAAAGGTCTTAAGTATATATATATTAGCAATAGGAGTTTTGGACTCATGGAGTATTCTTTCCAGGTTAAGCATAATGGGCATTCATTTGAAACACGACTAAAGGTAATAATATTTTAATACACATATCATACTTTGAACACATTCCCGAAGGATAACATAATATGATAAGAGCATTGAGAACACATTTTGAACATACATATATATAAATATATTTCGACACAAGGTTCATTCGGAATAGTTGAATTTATTAGGAACTTGATCCAACCATACGTGAAACTTGCTGAAACATCATGAAATTCAATTCAAAGAGAGTAGTTTAGCCAACATACTTGAAATTCACCCTTTAATAGTACTACGATGGTCCACCACACTAAACAACTTCAATCTACAACAATGCAACACTTTTGTACCAATATTAGTAAGATTTCTATACTTTAAGTCATTTAGACTTTTTATCAAACATCTAATGTGCATATCTTTCTACAACCTCCTTCAATGGAGTTTCTTCACCTAACAACCACCTTACATACCAATAATTAACCTTACCATCATCTCTAGGCCATCCACAACTTCTATTAGCACATGCATGCCCAACAATTCACACCCATACCATCAATCTCATTAATTAAACCATTTTACAATCTGTATAACACCAACACAACCCAGGTTAGGCACTTATGGCTTCCAATCACCATCCCAAAGTCCTAACATATATTTCATACATAAATAATCACCATAGAGTAGTTAGAGATGGTAGACATACCTCTCGTAGTGAGACTGTTGAAAATCCCAACTTGTAGTTCCTAGACAATTTGGGGATTTGAATGGAAATCTATGGATCTTCAAGATTAATCCTAGTTAATATAACTGTTTAGGAGTAGTAATCAACTCAAAATTACTCCAAAAGCATTACCTTGGTTCATGGGAGGGAAGTATAGGACAGGTTCCCCTTGATATGTAAGCCGTAGCTCAAAGAAATGACTTAGCCCCTCTCTCTACCTGGCCTTGTGTCACGCCATGGCCTGGGCGTAACATGGCACTCGGTTCCTGATAGCATGTGACCGAGCAAACCAGCTGTATGTCTGAATCAAGATGTGGTATAACTGTAAGCTAGATATAAATATACAACATGATGATCTATTAAAGAGTCTGACTGAAATATCATAGATGCAGAAAACACTGAAAAGTTTGCTAGTGTAAATGAGTAGCCAACAAGGCTAACACATAAAAGTCTGGTATCATCTTAGTAATTGAACTATAGTCTACGAAGCTTCTAATAATACTGTAATTCTAACTGTTTACCGGGACATGGTCCTTGGCATATCTTACTACTTAAATACAATAAAGACTAAAGACTAAAAAAAGGATAATGCCCCGAAGACTGGGCTCACCAATAGCTGATACGAGACGTCCTATCAAGCATAATCGTCAACCTGTAAATCTTTACCTTCATTGCGGGATGCAGGCCCCGTGCAAAAAGGGACGTCAGTACATTTGAATTGCATTGGTATGTAAAACAACTGAAAGAAAGAACTGTAAATACTAGAACTGAAACTCAGTTGATAACTAAGAACTAATAACAGAATACTGAGATGACCGTTAACTGATAACTGGACCGATAACTGCTAAAAGAGAAACTGAAATGATAACAGATAAGTGATAACTGAACTGAACAAAGGAAGTAAGGATATGAATACTCCCTCTTCTGAATGATGAACCACTTGATTATCTGAATATTAAACTATGGCCTCAAGACCAATATGTATGTGCACAAGCTGCAGCCTCGGCCCCAAGTATACGTATACATAAGAGTGGCCTCATGCCCAAAAATGCATAAAGCATAAACTGCGGCCTCGGGCCTGAAGATGCATAAAGCATAAACCGGGCCTCATGCCCAAATACATGTGTTCAACATTAAGGAATTTAGAATTAGTAACTGAGAATCATACTAGGATATAGTATACTAAACTACTGAACTTTACTAAGTTTCATAATAGTGGAATGCTGAATAGAACTAGACTGAGACATGTATTCATAATAAATTGATTTGTCATAACTGAAGCTCATAGGATATTGAACGATTATGAAACTATGCCATCTATAGAATAGAAGTTCTACAACTATTCACGGGACTAAGGCATAATTACTTTCTGAGGAAACTCGTAGCAGTCATAAGGAATGGGACGTAGGGAGAATCATAAAAATTCCCAAGAATAAAGAGAGTTAGCCTCACATACCTTAGCTTTGGCGCTTTTTAAGAGTATCACGATGTTCGTTGCCTCTTTCAACGACAATCTACGTCACTAAATATATCAAGAGGAACCAATATTAGCACTAATGCTCCTATTTTAGTAACTTAGGAATTTTATCAAACACCTTATGGTTGTAAAGCCTCATCGCCCTTAGTAATTGGTCTTTTCTTCACCAAGTTCTCATTCTACTACTTCTAGGTGATTCTACAATCCCAAATAGATGTAACTAACACCATTTCTCATAAACTAAATGATTACAACAACAACAACAACAACAACAACCCAGTAGAATCCCATTAATGGGGTCTGGGGAGGG
>AWOL01S0003850.1:0-11984 GCA_000715115.1 Nicotiana otophora | reverse complement strand
CCAACATAATTTAAACCTCGGCATATGAATTCTTGATTTTTGAAAAAGAAAAGGATTGAAGTAAAGATTATTGTCATGACTTTTAGACTCAATATTTGACTCTTTGATTCACTAAATAGTTTCTTAGGCTATATGCGACTCCCTTGAGATTCATTGGTTTCAATTGGATTTTGGATTTGTATTCCACTTAAGTTTTCATGTGCCATGTGTGGTGAGATTTATTGTGAAATTCTTTTGCATCATTTGTAGTCTAGAACTTGCCCGGAATGTGCTTCAAGGCGAAATCCTAGACTAACTTGGTTGGAAAAATGATGTTGGGCCTTCCTTAGACCGCTATTGTGCCTAAACTTCCTACCCTTGCATAATTTACCTAGTCAACCCCTTTTGAGACTTTAAACCTTTTCTTTGGCAACCATGTTACAAACTATCGTTCTCTATTGATGTTTTTTTGGCACCCTACCTCTCTAAGTACTTTGAAGTATAAACATAGGCTAAAAGCCTAAGTTTGGGGGTGAAGGATGGAAACATTGTGATGTGGAAGTTGCTTAAAAGGTGAAAGGTGATTAAAAAAAATTGCTTAAAAGAGAAAAAAAAGAAAAACAAATGAAGAAAGTGTGGAAAAGTTCTTGAAGGAAGTGTACTTTGATTGTTTGAAAGAATTGTAGTGCTTAGGGAGATTTTGAGTCACTCTTACCAAATTGTGCCCTACCTTAACCAAAAGCCTAAACTACAACCCTTTTTAAGTCCTAATTGATTTTGAACTAAGTTTGTCTACGTGGAGAAATACATGAAGGGCAAGCCTATGGTACTACTTGTGTGCATTTGAATATCTTTGTGAGAGAGAGAGTTAATTCTTTCCATTTGATATCTCATGTATGTGTTGAATTGTAATTTATGAGTTGGGGATTCTCTCTTAAAGTGTGAAAGCACATGAGATTTGAGTTGTGAATTTAATTTCATTTTTAATTTGGAGGAATGAGCGAGGGGAAATAATTGTGATAGAGAGGCAAATTTTAAAGCTTTAGTGTCATGACTTGATTACTACTTTGATTAATATAGTGTATGAGCACTTGAATTGAAATAAAATTTGAGTAGTTGGTGATTCATATGCTTTGGATTAATTGTTGGTACCAACCGAAGCCATTAGATTGTTCTTAAGTGAACCCTTTTGACTTGCAACTATGTTTGGTATGCCATTGAGCTTGATTGGTAATTTTATTGAAGGATGTTCTTAGTTGTTGAATTGCTTGAGGACAAGAAATAGTTCAAGTTTGGGGATTTGATAAGTTGGTATTTTACCCACTTATATCTTCTTGAAACTTAGGCTTTTATATAATTTTATTAAGAAACTAAGGCATTTATTGAGGTTTATTGACATATTTCAGGTATCAAGTGATTTAGAAGTGATGGTGAAGAAACCATGTGAAAACAAGTCAAAAAGAAGCTAAAATGAAAACAAAATACTGCCCAGTGAATTACCCTTCACGAACGCGAAGGGTTAGACGCGAACGCGGAGCATCAGGGCAACAAACCTTCGCGAACGCGAAGTTCTGTACGCGAGCGTGAAGAAGGAGGAAGCCAACCTTTGCGAACGCGAAGGTATAATCGGGAACGTGATGAAGCAGGAGACAAACCTTCGCGAACGTGAAGGAGATATCATGAATGCGAAAGAAGCAGAAATCAAACCTTCGCGAACGCGAAGAAGAAATTGGACGGAAAAACTGGGCAGTTCTGGAATTTTACGATTTTGACCCCAAACCATCTAATACACGACCTAGCTCATTTGTAGGACAATCAATAATATCTTGGAGGATCTTTTGGCTTATGTTTAGTCCATATACTAGAGAGAACAAGTTTTGGAAGCTAGGGTTCTTGTACACACACTTGGGTCTTGAACATTTGAAGCTTTTGGTTGAGAATTTCTTACTCCTTTATATTCATTTCTTCATTTCTTTGCTTTGTATTGTATATCTAAGTGTGTAGTATTTATTTCCAACACTTGAATCTTGTTTATGGAAATAGTCATATTTAAAGTGTGGATTAAATACCTTGTTGTGCTTATGTATTAAACGATTTTTATTTATTATGAAGCGAGCTGTTGTTTATTTAATTATTCTTGTTCTTAAATGTTTCCAAAGGGATTAGTTAACCCTAACTTTATAGATTGTACCTAGGGATAGGAATGAACTACTTGTAGCCATATTCGGGTGTGCTTAATCTCTTAATGTTTTAAGGGATAATTCAATTAGGAAGTCTTGTTAGTCTTCGAGAGAAGCTAATATAGAATTATTATCTGCGGATAATAAATAATAAACTCGTTCATATTTATAAAATTGTGAAATATATTGGATCGTTACTTGAGTGTAAATCCCGATGCACCCATGCTTGTAGCCATTGATCATTTTATTTGCTTTCTAGGTTAGTTTACGTTTTCGCATTTTGCTATAATATTTTCTCAACAACCATTCTAAGTGTTTGGCATTGCATAATAAGTGATAATTCTCTTATATTCCTAATCGCCTGTATATTGTTCTCAGTGGGATTCGACCCCGACTCATAGTTGGGTAAATTATATTTCATGCGACCGTGTCCATTTACTTTTTAGTAGTGGATTTGGACGTCATCAACCACCAGAACAGAATCAATAGTAGGAGTATCAGCACCAACATCCCTCACAAAGGCCAAATAAGACAGACACCCCTTCCCAACCATCTGCTGGGCCTTAAAATATGAAATCACTCTGCTGGGAACATAATCTAGAGAACCTCTCCACTCGATCCTCGGCAACCCTAGCATCGCCAACGTCATGGTCTTAGTGTGACAATCTAGCATAGCATGACATGGAGACAACCAATTCATACCCAAGATCACGTCGAAATCAACCATACTAAGAAATAAGAGATCAGCTCTCGTCTTCAATCCCCCAATAGTCACTACACATGACCGATATACATGGTCCATAACAATAGTATTGCCCACTGGCGTAGATACATGAACAGATGAAACTAAGGAGTCACGGGGCATATCCAGATAATCAGGAAAATACGATGATACATACGAATAAGTGGAACCAGGGTCAAATAATACGGAAGCATCTTTGTGGCATACTGAGACAATACTTGTGATCACTGTGTCTGAAGCAACGAATCTGGCCTGGCAGGAATAGCATAGAATCGGGTCTGACCGCCACCTGATCAGCCTCCTTCTCTCGGGTGACCCCTAGCTTCTTGAGCCCCACCCCGAGCTGGCTGTGTGGGTAGTGAAGCAACTTTTTCTGAAGTCGTGGCCTGGCTCCTCTACTGAACTGGACCTCCCGTAAGGCGGGGACAAAACCTCTTCATATGACCCAACTCTCCATATTCAAAACATCCTCTCTTGCAAAATGGTGGCAAATACTTAGGCGGACCCCGAGAACTAGAATAACTACTAGTAGAACCGAGTGTAGCCGAACCCTGAACTGAAGGCGCACGAGATAAACTCTGAGCTGGGAGAGAACTGAGGGATGACTAACCCGGTCTAGCACTGTATGAACCATGGCTGGATGATGCACCACGGTGAACTGGACGAGCTATCTGAGTAGGCCTAAAAGGACAACCCCTGTTGTGGTAAGACTGCCCCCAGAAGGTGCACCACTAAAATTGCTCGAACCACGAGGCCTATTGGTCTCCCTCTCCTCAAGCTCCTGACTGCGAACCATCTCTAGCCACCGAGCAATATCAACCACCTCGTCAAATGTAGCGCCTAATACACACTCCAGAGTTATAATAAAATGGTACTGGTATTACAGGCCATCAATGAAGCTCCTAATCCTCTCCCTCTCAGTGGGAACAAACCAAACTGCGTGACGAGCCAACTCTGAGAACCCCATCTCATACTGGGTCACGGACATGCCATCCTGTCGTAGCTACTCAAACTGTCTGCACAGCTCCTCCCTGCGAGTCTGTGGCACGAACTTCTCCAAGAAGAGAACGGACACCTCATTCCATGTAAGTGGTGCTGCACTGACTGGCTTGCGTCTCTCATAGGCCTCCCACCGTCTGAAGGCAGGCCCAGTAAACTGAAAGTAGTGAATGAGACCCAACTGGTCTCCAGAATACCCGCCGTGCGAAGAATCCAGTGGCACCTGTTCAAGAAGTCCTGGGCATCCTCTGACTCAGCCCCACTAAATAATGGAGGCTGGAGTCTCCCGAACCTCTCTAGTCTCCTCTGCTCATTATCAGCCATAACGGGACCCACCTAGGCCTGAGCAGCTCCAACCCTGAGCAAGGGTAGTGCACACAGTCAAAATCTGAGCTAAAGCCTCCCAAAGGCCTGGAATCACAATGGGCACAGGTGGTGCCTGAGCTGGCCCCACTGGCTCAACCATATCTGGTACCTGCTCCAGATTTGGAGCAACTGGCGAATCTGCAGGTGCTTCTCCAGTTGTTGTACGAGTTGCACCCCTGCCTCTACCGCAGCCCTTACTGCGACCTCGGCCTCTCATGGCCCTAGCCGGCGGTACTAGTGGCTGTCTGTCCTGTCCGATAGCACATGTCCTCACCATCTGTGAGAGAATATAATAACAAAAGTTTAGTTCCCGGAATCAACAAATCCACACGACAAGAATACAAGAATGTGATATTTTCCTAAGATCTCGACAGCCTCTCGAAGATAAGTACAGACGTCTCCGTACCGATCCGCAAGTCTATTAAACTTGTTCATGACTCTTGAGACCTATGTAACCTAGGCTCTGATACCAACTTGTCACGACCAAAAACTTAGCCCATCATGATGGCGCCTAACATGGTACTAGGCAAGCCGACACCTCAAAACATTTCCAACACTTTTTTAAAAAATGAACTAAAACAGGTTTAAATAATTAAAGCTTTCATAAACTGGATATAAGATCAAAACTCAATACGGAAGTTCCCAAAACCAGGATACCACTGAGTACATGAGCACTTATATATCAAAAGTCTGAAATACTGTCTATGAAAAACTGAAACTAAATGCATAAAGCTGAAAGATAGGGAAGGAGGGTCAAGGTCTGCGGACGCCAGGTAGCTACCTCAAAATCTCCGAATGACAAAGTTGCTCAGATAATCAGCACCCACCATATCCGGAAATACTTGGATCTACACACGAAGTGCAGGGTGTAGAGTGAGTACAACCAACTCAGTAAGTAACAAGACTAACTATTAGACTAAAAGTAGTGACTAGTTAAAATATTACAACCCACTTTCAACATTTAATAGTACGGAAGGTTACATAAAATATGACAATGATAACTCAGAAATTCATAATTTATGTCACGCCCCGACCTCGGGGAGCGCGACCAGTGCTCAACAGAGTTACCCCGGTCAAGCAAGCCTGCAAAATGCCGTCTACCCAACTCACCCATGAATAAAGGAAAGAATACATTTCATTAATTAAACGGTAAGAGGTCATGTGAATAAAACCAGTTCATTTCCATTAGTTACGTCAATAACAAGTCTCGAAAATAGTACATTGTACAATCATAGTTAAAGTGGAACAGATGATATGATTACAACATTTTTAGTTTAGCCTTCCCAAAATAGATACAACCCACACTATGTCTATGGAGCCTCTAATAGAAACAAAAGAGTGCTACGACAGTGCCGGCAATAAGGCCCCGAATATACCTCAAAATGCTATGTACAAAGGACAAGAGATATATGACCCAAAAATAAAGTAGGGCTCACCATGTCAGCTGAGGAGAGGGTGTGCAGCTATCATTGATCGATACCACCTGCATCCATTAAAGATGCAGCACCCCCGGCAAAAGGAACGTTAGTACATATGGAATAATACTAGTATGTAAAACTAAATACCCTCTCAATAGAGCGAGTAACAGTAAACAGAGAAGAAAACATAAAATCAATAAGAGACTCAATTACTATCAAGGTGTCAAGTTAGGGAAAGGTAGGTTTCAAGTAAGTTTCAGTATTTTAATTTGGGAGATCTCTAGCACCAATACACCACCGTGGTTTTAGCACGGAGTCCGATCTCAGCCCGACTGGCTAAGCCATCTCACCCCGATACATAGACTTACAATACCACCATGTGCGTGGCATGGCGTCCGATCTCAGCCCGATCGGCTAAGCCATCTCACCATAATGCCCTGTGGGTCGACATCACATCACATCTCGTTAACAATAATCTCATCCCATTCAAGGGGAAACATCTCAACACATCATTCTCATCCCATATAAGGGGAAACAATCTCATCACATTAACACGAGGATTTACCCCTCAATCACTTCTACACCGACACGTGTAGTTTCAGGGTTAGGTTATTTTGGCCTACCCTTCCTCGGTGACTAAATGATACTCCCAAAGCATTTATTTTTAAAAGGATTCACAACTCATTTCAACATTTTGTTCTTGCCTCTTTGTTTCATTGGCACTAATGGCCGCAAATATAATGTCATTATTGGCACGTTGGCCGTATTTCATATTCTATATTTACTGTTTCACTTTCAAACATTATCACGGATCATCAACAACAAACATTTCTACTCAAGACTTTAAATACACATTTGAGAAAATAACCAAATTAAGGGTGTTAGGCATATGTGATTTCTTACACAATTCGACATGCTAGTTTTCATTAGAATCACGTTTTCAAATCATAACATATTAACACACAACCCATGCTTAATCACCTTCTCAAATAGTGACTCAACATAACAAGAACATTTGGAATACAAATTGAACGCATATATCTTTTGACACAAGGCCTATTCGGAATAATCAATTTATAATGAGCAACACACGACTTACAAGGCCATTGTGAGGTTCAATTCTAAAAGAGAAGTTTAGCCAACATACCTCGCTTTCAGCTTTCCTTAAGTCACTACACAGATCCAGAAATCCTAGAAACTTTGATCTATTTAGAGATATAGTAAAATTGAACACAAATTAGGAAAGAGTTCATGGTTCCAGCTCATTTGAGCATTTTATCAAACACTAGGTGGGTATTATGATTTCAAGGTCCTCCTATGGTGGATTCCTTCATTCCACTACCCAAAGTCTATCCAATTTAGCTCAACATTCTTCCCCCAAACCTCGATAGTACATGCATGCATAATGGACAACTCCCACACCCAAGAATTACTTTTCTCATTTCCTATTCCCAAACAAAATTTAGTAATTGAAGGTTAGGGCTAGAATCTTACCTCTTGGTTGAAGACCTTGTGAGATTTCTTGTTGAATTTCAAGGATTGAGAAAGATTTTGGATGAACAATTAGCTTAGGGATTTCACCTCTCACTCTAGGGCACTTCCTCTCTCTCTAAAAATATCAGATATTTCCTTAAAAAATGGTTCCTTCTATCTAATTATCGAGATAGGGTCGGGTTATAAAAATTTAAAAAAAAAAGAAGAAGCCCTGATGCAGATCTGTGATCGCATATGCGTCCGCATAACGCTTCTGCGGTCCGCAAAATGGACCGCATAATGGCCCTTTGGAACTGGGCACTTCTGCCTCACTCAGTGACTAGTCTGCGGTCCACAGACCATATCTGCGGTCGCAGAATGCGCCGCAGAACTTCCTTCCGAAAATTCTTTTGTTGGGTCTGTGATGGGTTGTGCGGCCAACGAAATGATTATGCGGCCACATAATAGACCTCATAATGGTCCAAATATTTGCCCAGGTTTCTGCTTCAGTTTGCGACAGATCGCCACGAAGAATCTCTACAATCATTAACACATAAGTCTATCTTGGCATCACGAAACCCCAGGTTTTAGGTGAAATTATTCTTGGGGCCTTACATCCTCCCCCGCTTAAGATCATTCGTCCTCGAATGAGGGCCAAAATTTGCCATTAGAAACCAATANAAAAAATAAAAAAAAAAAAAAGAAGCCCTGATGCAGATCTGTGATCGCATATGCGTCCGCATAACGCTTCTGCGATCCGCATAATGGCCCTCTGGAACTGGGCACTTCTGCCTCACTCAGTGACTAGTCTGCGGTCCACAAACCATATCTGCGGTCGCAGAATGCGCCGCAGAACTTCCTTCCGAAAATTCTTTTGTTGGGTCTATGATGGGTTGTGCGGCCAACGAAATGATTATGCGGCCACATAATAGACCTCATAATGGTCCAAATATTTGCCCAGGTTTCTGCTTCAGTTTGCGACAGATCGCCACGAAGAATCTCTACAATCATTAACACATAAGTCTATCTTGGCATCACGAAACCCCAGGTTTTAGGTGAAATTATTTTTGGGGCCTTACATCCTCCCCCGCTTAAGATCATTCGTCCTCGAATGAGGGCCAAAATTTGCCATTAGAAACCAATGTGACTCAGTTGCTATTACATACACCAACAGTTCCCAAATTTTGACTAACTTTCTAAATTTCCAAAAATTTCGCCAGAGCCTCCCATGTAATTGGGCCTATCCACCTGCCAGAGAATCCCAAAACCAGTCCTAACAATATATACATGAACCAACGATGCAACATAACATAAACACAATGCCAACCGTGGCCTCACGAGCAGTATATTACCAAAAAGGAACACCCTTAACATCAACTGTACAAATGATACATAATTCACAAGGAACAATTTCATATAATCGATTACATAGCTATTCAAACAAATGAGGGTACTTCTTCTTCATATCTTCCTCAGCTTCCAAGGTGGCCTCTTAGACTTGTTGTCTTCGCCATAACACTTTCACGGAGGCAATTTCTTTGTTCCTCAACTTTCAAACATTTCTCTCAAGAATGGCAACTGGAATTTCTTCATATATCAATTCTTCATTAACCTCAATAGTCTCAACCGAAACAATAAGCGACAGATCTCCAACCACCTTCTTCAACATGGATACATGAAACACCGGGTGCACTAAAGATATCTCTGGAGGTAGTTCTAGCCTGTAAGCCACCTGGCCAATCCTATGAATGATTCTGTACGGTCCGACATACCTCAGGCTCAATTTCCCTTTCTTACCAAACCGCATTATACCCTTCATAGGGGAAACCTTCAAGAATACCCAATCATCTTCTTTGAACTCTAAACCCCTATGACGTATATCCGAATAGGACTTCTGACGACTCTGGGTAGTTTTTAATAATTCCGCAATGATCTTAACCTTCTCTATAGCCTTATGCAAGAGGTTTGGTCCTATCAACTCCACTTCCCCAATCTCAAACCATCCAATGAGAGATCTACATCTCCTACCATATAGAGCCTCGAACGGTGCCAACTGAATGCTATCATGATAACTATTATTGTAGGCAAATTCTACGAGCGGAAAATGATCCTCCCAGCTACCTTTGAAGTCAAGAACACAAGCGCGCAATATATCCTCGAGTGTCTGAATAGTCCGCTCTACTTGCCCGTCGGTCTGTGGATGGAAAATTGTACTAAGATTTACCTGAGTTCCCAACCCTTGCTGAAATTTTTTCCAAAGTTTAGCTGTGAATTGTGCCCCCCAATCAGAAATGATGGAAACTGGAGTGCCATGTAGCCTGATGATTTTCTTGATATACAACTAAGCATACCGTTCTGCTGTGTCAGTAGCCTTAATAGGTGAGAAGTGTGCTGATTTCGTGAGTCGATCCACAATCACCCAAATCGAGTCGAACTTGCGAGAAGTGCGAGGTAGTCCTACCACAAAGTCCAAATTGATCATCTCCCATTTCCACATCGGAATTTCTATGTTCTGTGCCAATCCACCGGGCCTTTGGTGTTCGGCCTTCACTTGCTGACAATTTGGACATCTTGCCACAAAGTCCACTACAATCTTCTTCATATCATTCTACCAGTAGACTTCCTTAAGATTATGGTACATCTTTGTAGAGCCTGGGTGCACGAAAGCCTATCTTGGCATCACGAAACCCCGAGTTTTAGGTGAAATTATTTTGGGGGCTTACAATTTAAACTCTAGAGGTACAAGAATTTAGACATGCTTTCAAATTTGCAATAAAATTCAACACAGATCAGAGCAGATCCAGCCCAAATATAAGTAAAACAGGGTAGGTCCAGCCCAAATGCAAATAAACCAGGGTAGATCCAACCCAAATGTAAATAACTGCTAGCAATTGCGCCCACTGTGGATGTGCACACTCTGAAGGGGCCGATCCAGCCCAAGCGCTATAATAAGCCAAATCCTGTCATGAATCAATAAAGCCTGCTGCGTTGTGCAACCCGATTCCATAAACATCACTCACAATAGACCATCTGCCTCACTCAATCACTAATCTCTCTAGCCTCTCGGGCTCATCAGAATCATATTATTCAGCCCAAAGAATAATGATACGATGTATCAAGTAAAGGACAACAGAGACTGAGACATAATATGCAAATAATAGCTGTGATCGAGTACAAATGGCAGTTAACTCAAATAATTCAACATGTAACACGACCTCTGAGGGGCCAACGATACCAACATGTAGCCTAAGCAGAATTTCTAACATGATTGACAACTCAATAACTCTAGCACATGGTACAAATACGGGTAATAACAAGATTAATCAACTATTCAGTTTCATGAAATCGATCAAGTCATAATTCTTGTGGTGTACACCCACACACCCGTCACCTATAGTGTGTGTCACCTCAGCACCAATCACATAACACGTAATTCAGGGTTTCATACCCTCAGAACTAAATTTAAAAGTGTTTCTTACCAAGTCAAGAAATGATAAAACCCTTGGAACCCAACGTTTATATTCTATACAGGCTTTCTCGCACCTACGACAACTTACCCGAACCTGCGGCTTCGCGGAAGTGACAACTCTCCCGCTTCTGCGGTAATTCACTAGGGACAGACTTCGCACCTGCGAAAACATTCTCCGCTTCTACGCACACGCAGGTGCGACTTACTTTCGCTCCTGCGCTTTCCGCTCGCTCCTGCACTCAACCTCACCGCATCTGCGACTGCATAGGTGCGGTCAAACCTTCGCACATGCGACCACTACACTCCCTTCTCCTGGACGCATCTGTGCTTCCCAGCTAGCACTTGCGAGCTCGCACCAACTATCCCGGTAACTCACATAGTAACTAATAAGCATAAAGTGAGCAGTAAATGGGAAAACAGGGCTATAACTCTCAAAATGACAGAACGGGTCATTATATTTTGCGACCTGGGCCGACTTTGCAAATGCGATGTCTGAGTCGCATTTGCGACATTCCCTTGGTTTGTTAGGAAGCACAATTGCGATCCTTTGGTCGCGTTTGCGGGTCGCATTTGCGACTTCTGCAGTTTAAAATATAGTGGGATTTCGGGACTTAGCCTCGTATTATCACATTTTGGAGACCTAGACTCGGTGGGAGACGATTTTAGGGGGAGATTTTTATACCAAGCTATTAGGTAAGCGATTTTGATTAACTTTTGATTACACAACATGATTATTTATGAGTTTTAACATCTAAATCATGAGAACTCAAAGAGAAATTTGGAAAATTTTAACTATGTTTTGAAAAATAAAAATTGTGATTTGAGTGACAAATTGGACTTGGTTTTGAAACCAAACACATATATGGACTCGTGGGGTTATGGATAGTCGAGACCTACCTTTTGACTCGAGTTTTGACCGGGTGGGACTGGGGTTAACTTTTATTGACTTTAGAGAATTGTGTAAAGATATTAACTTTATTAATCAAAATTAGTTTCTCCTAAATTGTTTGATATTATTAAGTCATTTTTAGATAAATTTGAGCCTAGAGGAGGTAAATGTTAGAGGAAAAATATTTTTAAAGTATTGAATTGGCCTAATTAATATAAGTAACTTATCTAACTTTGTATGGGGGAACTACCCCTTAGGATTTGGTCAAATTGCTTTATTTATACTATGTGAAATGATGTGTACATAAGGTAAAGAGTCTGTACACGGGCGTATGTGTGTTAATTGACCGGATAAGATCTTAGGCTGTTAATATGCCTTGAATTGGAAGCACTTGAACGTGCGCGCGCACACACACAAACACACACACACACACACACACACACACACATATATATATATATATATATAT
>AWOL01S0003847.1:40396-63537 GCA_000715115.1 Nicotiana otophora | reverse complement strand
TTCGTTAGCTAGCTGTGTGGACTGTTGCTGCGGAGACTCAAGGTAAACCTGCCGCTGCGTTCGCAGGCTTCGAAGTCACCTTCAACTTTTTATTTTCCACTGTTTATTCTTATTTCTGGACAGTTGTATTTAGAAGTTTACTAACAAACACTCTGTAGAGCTTATGACTTGTACTACCGATTTTGGAAATTGTAAGAGATTCTATTTAAATAATGTTATTTTAGTTATTGTTAGGCTTACCTAGTCCCTAAGACTAGGTGCCATCACGATACCCAAACAAAGGAAAAATTGGGTCGTGACAGGAATTCTGACTACAAATATGTTAGAGTCTTTCAACGGTTTATTGAAGTGTGTACATGAATTATCTGTCATTGCCATGGTGTAGATGTCATTCAAGCAGATGGCGGGGAGATTTGTTAAAAGATCTAGAGGTGCATCGTCATTGATGGAAATAGGTGTTGAATTTATGCCACAACCAATGAAATGATTTGAGAAATATAGGAAGCGAGCACAGTGTCATTCATTTTTGTAGTATTGCAGCAAGCACAATATTTTTAAAGTTCGCACTGGTCTGCATCACAACCGCGGGAATAATACACACGCCGTCAATAAAGCCAGAAGATTATGCTCACGTGGAAAATGGTCAATCTATCACTTGCCATGCTCACATGCCATAAAGTGCTTTCAACATACAGGTTTCGCGGTAACGAGATACGTTGATAAAGAATATAGCGTTGCTGCATAGTTAAACACTTATAGTGGAGAGTTACAGCCAGTGGGTGCTGAGCATTATTGGTTGCCGGAACCATTTAAAATGGTGTGTAACAAGGATTATGTGCGTCAACGGCAAGTGCAAAAAAGAACGCGGATACAGAACCAAATGGATGTTGGTGATACCGTTTATGCGCGTAAATGTGGTATATGTTTCCAAACAGGGCACGACTGCCGTAAATGTTTTGCAACTGGTTTGGGAAGCCGTGGTAATTCAGCTGCAGGTGGCAGTTCATCCAATACGCCCCATTATCAAGGATAAACTTAGTGTTTTTTTTCAATATTTTTGTTGTAATAAATAAATCACAAAACGATCACAAAAAGACATAGACCACAGTAAAAAAAATAATTACTAAGCATTTTATATACATGAGTTTTACCAAAAAGTAAGTCGGAATACCTCGATTTAAAATTTTTTGAAATGTGAAAATTGATGATTTAGGGGCCGAAACGAGCAATATACGAGATTCACTACACGACAACGCCTTGGACCCGGTGTTAACTTGCTACAATACAGAGAAGATACACTTTTTATGGGATGGGTGGGCTCCAATGAAGTTTTTTTGCTTAAACAATGGGGGGGGGGGACCGCTGGTTTGGGGGTGTGTTGGGTTGCTACTGGTTTCTGGTCGGGGAAGGAGATGGCCTACTTTTTAAAGTAGGTATAGCGCATATATAGAAGGCGCTATATAATAGCGCCTCCTATGTATGCGTTATACCTCCTGCCAATTTTGAGTTTAAATATAGCGCGATTATTCATCCGCGCTATACCTTAACGGACAAACGTGTCGTTAAGGTATAGCGCGGTGAATAACCGCTCTATATATAAAATGGTAGCCAATTAGTTTTTCACCTGTTTTTGTCGTTTGAGTCCAAAAGTGTAGCACCCCCTTTGAGAGGGTGCTACTTACGAAACAAATCTAATTTACTACTTACAACATTAAGAAGATATTAATCCAAAAAGACATTCAGAATAATTTGGCAGAGGAAATAGGCTCATGCGATAAAGGTTCAAAGTGCAATATTTTTTTTTGTTTTTGAAAATACACTTCATAATTTAAAAAAAAAATAAAATACAATGTCAAAATATCAACATAAGGTGATATAACCCTTATTGAATAATCATCACGTTAAGCAACTTTCTAACAAAATTATACTTTTTATTCAACATTGCTACCTATTTATATTGTACATAAATTTCAAACTAGCGAGGAAAAAAATAAATAAAACTAGTCTTCTCCTTTGTACATTTTTACAAGACAATGTAAATTCAGTATATTACAAGACTTGAATTATTAACACATCCTAAAACAACAAAACAAGTTACCAAATTCAAGTTACAAGATTTTGGTCTTAAGATCCAACAAGCCTCCAAAATAACGTACATGGGTGTGACATATAGTTCATGTACAAGTCCCAAAACTATACAAAATCTAGGTGCATATACAAATATGATCTCCATAAGTGCTCCCAAAAAGACTACTTCATAAGGCCATATTCAAATCTCATCTCGTACATTACCTACGATAGAAAACAACTATCGCTAAGCATAAAACTTAGTGGTGTATAAACTTTGGGCTTGGAGCCATTAAATTCTTCAATTCCCCTTTTTAGTCATAGGTAGCTCAAATTAAATATAATTTAAAATAAGTGAACAAATATATCAAAATTATCGAATATCAAACCTTGAAGTATTTTCAAATATCAATAACAATGTTCAAGATTCAAGAGTCGAGAAAGCATATACTATCAATACAAGAGAGTTTGCCAAATATCCATTTTCTCCCAATATGTACGTCATGCCATCAATGTAAGCATAATTAGATATCAAGGTGGACCAAAGCCCCAAATCAAGTAGGGTCAAAACCCAATAATTAAGAGAATTAAGAATCATATTAAAAATGGTTTCCTAGTTCGTACTTCACACGGAGAAGTTCCATAATTTAAGACAAACTACAAATCCAAATTCAAGATGGAAACACATCTTGAATCACCCCCATATCAGTTTTGTACAAAAAAGTTATGCTACAATTACTAACAGTAGTACATGGAGGGTTTGTAAAATAGAAAATCTGAGCAGCACCTGCCCTGTACTTCATCACCCATTTTCGGGTAAATAAAAGACAAACCAAGTTTTGGCGCCTGAATAAGAGTTATAGATCTGTGAAATAGGTTTTCAGAAAAGCTTGGATCAATTAAAACAGATCCCTATAATAGAAGATATGAAGAAAACACTAATAGATGTCTAGTGTAAAAACGAGTTTAGTAACTTACCACAAAAGAGATGAGCAACTTGAGCTTCACCAAGAGCTAGTTTGGATGGTTGATTTAGTGAAACTTTCTGATGGATATCATGATGTATTTTAGGTGATAAGAAGGAGAGAGAGATGGGGTTTCTTTGGCATTGAGAAATGAAAATGAGATGAGGTTATGAAAAAGCATGTCACAAAAGTAATATAAAATTTGTGGATAAATATGAAAAAGGTGGCTGCCCAAACTACTAAGTATCTTTAGATTAATAGCAGGTTTGTTTCCCAAAATATTATATATATCTATTGTATTTTATAACAATTCATTAAAATAAATTAAGTGTTACACATAGCAACACCATAGAACTTTTTTGTCAATATTAACACAACATAAAGTAAGAAATTGTTATATATTGTCAAATTCATATTTAGAAAGTGCAAAGTAAAATCTATCATCATTATAAAGATGCTCAATTGAGAATGCGAATATTAGTTAAAACTTTTGGGGTGTTATAAAAAGAACCACACTTTGACTCCGAACTCGCAAGAAAACCATGTGTGCTTGTTTATTATACCATAATTCTGTCCAACCAAAAGACGAGTTAAATATATGTATTCAGTAGTTCGAGCAGAAATATTTAATTTGCATCCTCATATGTATAAGCGTTACGTTCTTTGTACTTAATATAAAATTTACTCCTTATTCTGGTAGGAAAACAATCTTATTTATATTTTCCTAAACCTTTTATTATAGGGTTTATCCAGCAGAGTATAATTTAGCTAGCGTTTGGACATAGATTTGGTTAAAACTTGAAAACATGAGTTCTTGAAGATGAGATGAAGAATAATTTTTGAAAGTTAAAATTGTGTTTAGACATATATTTACTTAAAAAAATTTGAAATTGTGTGAGTAGAAAACTTCAAAAATTTCAAAAATTACTCTACAACTGTTTTTGGGATTTTTCAAAATCTGCCGAAAAATGATTAAAATTTATAAACAAACAAATATTTGAAAATAAAATTTGAGAAAAAACAATCAAATTTTATGGCCAAGCGGGAACTTAATAAAAACGATTACTCATGCTTTAAATTTATAAATGTGTGGTATGGACTCGGATGAAAATGTGATCCATTAATCCTTGTAAATTGACCTAAGTCAACCTGCGATAGATCCGGTCGTGCACCCATAATTGAATAAATATTTTTATAAATAAGTTCACCTTTATTGTCACGTAAAAATAATTGGTATAGTGAATTTTCCACTTCCGATATAAAATTCTCGATCTGCTCATCGCCTCGAATGGAGGTCCTTCTTTTCTTGGTAAGTAGTGTTAGAACTCGCGTTAAGTGCGGATAATTTGACAGAATATTAATCTTATAAAATTATATAATATAATATATCATATTATTTTATGTAGTTTACAAAAATATAACAAAATCTATACAAAATCAAAGGACACACATCATATACTAATCAAATAAATTGTTTATTCCTTGTTTAATCTTTATTAAATTAGTAAGTACTTAGTACGGTACATTTACTAATGTTTCTTTTTATTAACTTGTCAATTGACTTAATTTTTTGATACTACTTCTCTTTTAATATAATATAAGTATATATTTTCTTGTTCCGGAAATAGNTCAAATTTTATGGCCAAGCGGGAGCTTAATAAAAACGATTACTCATGCTTTAAATTTATAAATGTGTGGTATGGACTCGGATGAAAATGTGATCCATTAATCCTTGTAAATTGACCTAAGTCAACCTGGGATAGATCCGGTCGTGCACTCATAATTGAATAAATATTTTTATAAATAAGTTCACCTTTATTGTCACGTAAAAATAATTGGTATAGTGAATTTTCCACTTCTGATATAAAATTCTCGATCTGCTAATCGCCTCGAATGGAGGTCCTACTTTTCTTGGTAAGTAGTGTTAGAACCCGCGTTATGTGCGGATAATTTGACAGAATATTAATCTTATAAAATTATATAATCTAATATATTATATTATTTTAATAAATATTGTTTATTATTTTATGTAGTTTACAAAAATATAACAAAATCTATACAAAATCAAAGGACACACATCATATAGTAATCAAATAAATTATTTATTTCTTGTTTAATCTTTATTAAATTAGTAAGTACTTAGTACGGTACATTTAATAATGTTTCTTTTTATTAACTTGTCAATTGACTTAATTTTTTGATACTACTACTCTTTTAATATAATATAAATATATATTTTCTTGTTCCGGAAATATTTTTTTAATACTTATGTTATATCGTTCAAAATTCTTTAATTGTCTAAATTTATCAATAATTTTCGTGAGTGTTATGTATTTTTTAATTAACTCAAAATATAAATATTATAAAATTATCTTTATCCCCTTTTTTCGTACATTCTTTTCTACTATAATATTTTATTAGTTTTCTAATGGAACAAGAGGTTCGAGACAAGGTGAGTTGCTCTGATGGTAAGCACCCTCCACTTTCAACCAAGAGGTTGTGAGTTCGAATCACTCCAAGAGCAAGGTGGGGAGTTCTTGGAGGAAAGAATACCGAGGGTCTATTGGAAACAGCCTCTCTACCCCAGGGTAGGGGTAAGATCTGCGTACACACTACCCTCCCCAGACCCCACTAGTAGAATTATACTGGATTGTTGTTATTGTTGTTGTTGTTGTTGTATTTTATTAGTTTTCTCATTGTGTCAAACATTTGACTTCTAGGACGGTAAAGTTGTAAATGTCACAAGAAGGTGTATGGGTAGTTGTATTCTACTGATTTAGTATTCCCTTCTGTTCACAATAAGTCATTTTTTGATTGTTTTCACACAGATTAAATTTTTTTTTTTTTAACATTAATTAGCAATAAAATTGATCATATTAACTTTTACAATTTCTTAACATAAACACTCTTAACACATACTCCAATACTATTTACTTGAAGGGTAATGTAGGAAAAAAAACAATTAATTCAATTTTGAAATCTGAAAAAATTAAATATTTGGGATCACAAAAAAATGGTAAAAAATCACTTACTGTGGACAGGAGGAAATAGAAATTACCGGTAATTAACAGTTAGAAAATACGAGCTTCACGGCTGTCCTACGTATACTTTACTTGGACAGTTGGATTGCCACCCCCAACAAAATAAACAAATGAAAATAATAATAATTCTTTTACACGAACTTCCTCTTTGTTAATAACGGACTCTCCTGTAAATAAAAGGAAATGTAATGATACTGTTTAGGATCATGGTAATAGTACATTTTCGCTGCTTCTTGTGCTTGGAAGGAAGGATGCCGAGGGTCATTTGGAAACAGCCTCTCTATACCAGGGTAGGGGTAAGGTCTGCGTACACACTATCCTCCCCAGACCCCACTAGTGAGATTATACTGGGTTGTTGTTGTTGTTTTTGTGCTTGATGATCTTTTACTATAATAATAATACTATTATATTCTTACGTTGAATGCTGTATTAAAGCTGTCTATTTTACGTACTATTTCTCACATGTCAAGTTGAATAGATTAGCGTTACACATAATATTTTTTATCTTAGTTATTCGTAACAGTTTTTAAACATTTCTCTTCAGCTTTGCACATGCCAATGATGATTCTTTCAGGAAATTGGGTGTTTGGACAAAACAATAACAAAGTCACGCCAAGATGAATAACAAAGTCACTGTCATAAGAAGGACAAAGTCTCAACAAGAATGAAAAATGGTCAAGCAAATCCCTACGAGTGAGCGATTTAGTGAATATCTTACAATACTTGATATAACACGAATACAACGATATAAATTGAAGACAAGAAAAATAAAATATCAGGTTATTTTAAAATATCCCAGCAAGTAAAAAGAGTACAAAATTTATACACAAGCCTTGGTGTTTTACCACAAAACTGTTCAACCACAACTTGAGTACGTTCGAATCGTCTACGCCATAGACAAACCAAATCCGTCCATTTCCTCAAACACTTCCCCTTAGATTTTGCAAGGGTATATATACCTTAAATACATAATCAAATATCTATATAATTTCAGTGATTTAACATGTCAAACTAAACATGATATTGGTGCAAATTACCCAAAAAATTTAAATAGAAATTCTGGATAGTATCAATGTCTTGCGTTGTGACTCAGTTTTGCAGATGAAAATGGATAAACTAGACTCTTTGGTCTCATTTCAGTTGTAGATATATGTCTTACTATTTAAGAACATCTTGAATCACCCCCATATCAGTTTTGTACAAAAAATTATGCTACAATTACTAACAGTAGTACAGAGAGGGTTTGTAAAATAGAAAATCTGGGCAGCACCTGCCCTGTACTTCATCACCCATTTTCGGGTAAATAAAAGACAAACCAAGTTTTGGCGCCTGAATAAGAGTTATAGATATATGAAATAGGTTTCCAGAAAAGCTTGGATCAATTAAAACAGATCCCTATAATATAAGATATGAAGAAAATACTAATAGATGTCTAGTGTAAAAACGAGTTTAGTAACTTACCACAAAAGAGAGGAGCAACTTGAGCTTCACCAAAAGCTAGTTTGGATGGTTGATTTAGTGAAATTTTCTGATGGATATCATGATGTATTTCAGGTGATAAGAAGGAGAGTGAGACGGAGTTTTCTTTGGCATTAAGAAATGAAAATGAAATGAGGTTATGAAAAATCATGTCACAAAAGTAATATAAATTTTTGGATAAATATGAAAAATATGACTGACCAAACTACTAAGTATCTTTAGATTAATAGCAGGTTTGCTTCCCAAAATATTATATATATCTATTGTATTTTATAGCAATTCATTAAAATAATATTAAGTGTTACACATAGCAATACCATAGAACTTCTTTGTCAATATTAACACAACCTAAAGTAAAAAATTGTTATATATTGTCAAATTCACATTTAGAAAGTGCGAAGTAAAATCTATCATCATTATAAAGATGCTCAATTAAAAATGCGAATATTAGTTAAAACTTTTGTGGTGTTATAAAAAGAACCACACTTTGGCTCCGAACTCGCAAAAAAACCATGTGTGCTTGTTTATTATACCATAATTCTGTCCAACCAAAAGACGAGTAAAATATATGTATTCAGTAGTTCAAGCAAAAATATTTAATTTGCATCCTCATATGTATAAGCGTTACGTTCTTTGTACTTGTTATAAATTTTACTCCTTATTCTGGTAGGAAAACAATCTTATTTATAATCCTAAACCTTTTATTATAGGGTTTATCCAGAAGATTATAATTTAGCTAGCGTTTGGACATAGATTTGGTTAAAACTTGAAAAAATGAGTTCTTGAAGATGAGATGAAGAATAATTTTTGAAAGTTGAAATTGTGTTTGGACATATATTTACTTAAAAAAAATTGAAATTGTGTGAGTAGAAAACTTCAAAAATTTCAAAAATTACTCTACAACTACCAAAAAATGATTAAAATTTATAAACAAACAGATATTTGAAAATAAAATTTAAAAAAAACACTCAAATTTTATGGCCAAGAGGGAGCTTAATAAAAACGATTACTCATGCTTTAAATTTATAAATGTGTGGTATGGACTCGGATGAAAATGTGATCCTTTAATCCTTGTAAATTGACCTAAGTCAACCTGGGATAGATCCGGTCGCGCACCCATAATTGAATAAATATTTTTATAAATAAGTTCACCTTTATTGTCACGTAAAAATAATTGGTATAGTGAATTTTCCACTTCTGATATAAAATTCTCGATCTGCTAATCGCCTCGAAAGGAAGTCCTACTTTTCTTGGTAAGTAGTGTTACAACCCGCGTTATGCACAGATAATTTGACAGAATATTAATCTTATAAAATTATATAATCTAATATATTATATTATTTTAATAAATATTATTTATTATTTTATGTAGTTTACAAAAATATAATAAAATCTATACAAAATCAAATGACACACATCATATAATAATCAAATAAATTATTTATTCCTTGTTTAATCTTTATTAAATTAGTAAGTACTTAGTGCGGTACATTTACTAATGTTTCTTTTTATTAACTTGTCAATTGACTTAATATTTTGATACTACTTCTCTTTTAATATAATATAAGTATATATTTTCTTATTCCGAAAATATTATTTTAATACTTATGTTATATCGTTTAGAATTCTTTAATTGTCTAAATTTATCAATAATTTTTTTGAGTGTTATGTATTTTTTAATTAACTCAAAATATAAATATTATAAAATTATTTTTATCCCCTTTATTTGTATATTCTTTTCTACTATAATATTTTATTAGTTTTCTCATTGTGTCAAATATTTGACTTCTAGGACAGTAAAGTTGTAAATGTCACAAGAAGATATCTGGGTAGTTGTATTCTACTAATTAGTATTCTTTCATGTCCATAATAAGTCATTTTTTTGATTGTTTTGACACAGATTAAATTTGTTTTCTTTTAATATTAATTAGCAATAAAATTAACCATATTAACCNTTGACCATATTAACTTTTACTATTTCTTAACATAAACATTCTTAACACATACTCCAACACTATTTACTTGAAGGATAATGTAAGAAAAAAACCAATTAATTCAATTTTGAAATATNCTTTTACAATTTCTTAACATAAACACTCTTAACACATACTCCAATACTATTTACTTGAAGGGTAATGTAGGAAAAAAAACAATTAATTCAATTTTGAAATCTGAAAAAATTAAATATTTGGGATCACAAAAAAATGGTAAAAAATCACTTACTGTGGACAGGAGGAAGTAGAAATTACCGGTAATTAACAGTTAGAAAATACGAGCTTCACGGCTGTCCTACGTATACTTTACTTGGACAGTTGGATTGCCACCCCCAACAAAATAAACAAATGAAAATAATAATAATTCTTTTACACTAACTTCCTCTTTGTTAATAACGGACTCTCCTGTAAATAAAAGGAAATGTAATGATACTGTTTAGGATCATGGTAATAGTACATTTTCGCTGCTTCTTGTGCTTGATGATCTATTACTATAATAATAATACTATTATATTCTTACGTTGAATGCTGTATTAAAGCTGTCTATTTTACGTACTATTTCTCACATGTCAAGTTGAATAGATTAGCGTTATTCACATAATATTTTTTATCTTAGTTATTCGTAACAGTTTTTAAACATTTCTCTTCAGCCTTGCACATGCCAATGATGATTCTTTCAGGAAATTGGGTGTTTGGACAAAAACATATTTAAAAAAGTTTTCAGAATTTTCACCGTTGCGTTTATTTACTACAACTCCTGCTACTTTCTAAAAAGTTTCTTTTTTTGAAAGAAAAAGAAACAGAACAACGGCCCTTTTGACATTTTTAAAAAATAGCCTTGATGCAATAATAATGACTAGAAGTTTGTTTACCAAAATAGTCGGTCATATTCATTTATTACTTTTTTTAATAATATACATAGATTATACATTTATTATATAAAATTATACGCATGTAATATATAAATTTTACATATATTATATCTCCACCAATTATTTTTAGTTTAAACAGTCTGGTGGACAACTATTTGGGTTAATTTTTCTTTAATAAATAGCCTTGATGCAACAGTGTATGTAAGAAATAGCCATGATGCAACTGTTTAATAAATGACTGTCCTACCACCTCTCGTATTTTCCTTATCAAAACGTACTTCCTGATTTACCCCTAATTTACGCGGCTACGTTACCATAATAATGTAAAAGGGTTTTGGAAAAGGAATATATAGAAATTCAAAGATCAAGGTATTATACTGTCCTTTATTAAACAACACAACTTTATGTTAATCACATGGTGTGAGAGATAATAAAGGAAAAAGGGACCACAAAACACTTCTAGTCTACAACTCTACAAAAAGGATAGCTATTTTTATTCAATTTTTAGGGGTGCAAAAGTGGTCGTATTTATCCAAATGTTTACTGGAAAAAGAGTATCAAGAGAGCGACACGTTATTGGAGTAATCAAATTTAATTGCAATAACTGAGAATTGGCCGACAAAACAAATCAGAGGAGGAGTTTGAAGCAAAGTGCAAACTATCCTTTGGCGCATGAGGCCACGAAGTTGTCAAAGCAACTCTCCACCAAGTCCCAACTCCAAGGATGTCTAACTCAAAAATGACCTCCAATTAGTTTATGCCGTTGACCTAAGTATTTTTTTAAATGGGAAAATATAGAGTTTGGATTTGTAGCTAGTTGTAATTCCACCCGAATCAGTGCCACCTTAATTTATTTGGAATTTAGACATAGTTGTTATTAATTATATTATATTTTATTTGAATTCATAATTTTAAAAGTATAATAAAATCCATAAATTTTCAACGATAAAAACCTTAAAGTAGAATTAAAATGTTTAAATTCTAAATGTCTCTGAACTGTTAGTCCCAATAAAAATCTCTTTTGCTTTGATTATAGGTCTTTTCCTTTTCTTCCTTCTTCTTTTTCATTATTCATGTGCGCACTACCCAAAATACCATACCATTAAGAGAAGAGAAACATGTTCAAGTCCAAACTCCAAAGTCAACCAAATGATAAATTTTCTTCCACTAATAAAGATAGGAAATCCATGCTTGTGATAGAAAAGCAGATGAATAGAAATAAATGAGTATAATCTTGATATCAGGAACACTTATTGGAAAGGATAACTAAGTCAGCAGTTGCAAATTGTATAAATTCGGCTATGAACATTTTAAGTGATTTCTGCCAGGTGGTGTTTGTAATCCTTTTTCTATTAAGCCTAAAATTTAAAGATTAATTTTATAGATATGACTGTATGAGTCAAAATTTATCTCTAGTCGAAATTGTATTAGTAAAACACTCTCGGGCCGTCACGTGTCAAAGTAATCTAATTAACAACAACGATCGTGGTCGAAGAGTCAGCAAAGACTGAAGTCGAGGAGTGCCAAAGATCGAGGCTGAGGTCGAGTACCCTTGACAGAGTTATAACGACTAGTTACAAGATAAAACATTAAAGAGAATATTCTAGTGGATATTCTCTGCATTTGTACTATTAGAGTTTTTAGGAACATGTTCCATGTAAATAGAAAAAGACACAATGATAGAGGTTATGTGATATTTATTTGTAAAATATACTTTGACTTTAAAGAAAGAATCTAGTCTTATTATAAGCCTATATAAACAACCTTTTCACGAGGATTCTTGTCCATACTTTTTCACCAGATCCGAGAACAACTCGGATATTGAAAGGCTTGTCCATCATTCATAATTGTCAGAAAGAACATCTATTGATTTCATCCTTTTTCGGGTGACTCATTCGTTCTATTTACATAAATGACATTTATTGCCATTCCTCACTATTTAATGCTACATTATTTCTATTTGGGTTTTTAATATTGTTCACTGTGTACCTTCATTGCTTTCAAAAAAAGATCTACGTATTATTTATGACACTATTGGGAATTTCGTCTTTGGGATATTATTATTAACTAAGATTAACCCTCATTTATATAAATTTAATTAGTTGAATCAAGATCTATATTTTTTGGCCAAACAATTTGGCGCCGTTTGTGGGGATGTCTTAGTTAAATTTTTAGTTTCCTCTAGATCTACAGCTAACGCAAGTTACCAACCTTACAAACCCTGAGATCATCTAATTTCTTTGTACGTACAAAAACCTATCTGGCAGGTTGATGACGTCCACAACACACCTCTATAAGAGATATGATACGGTTGTATGCAATAATAATTACCCAACTATGAGTTGAGGTCTAATCCACTGGGAGTTATGAGGGGTTGGGAGTATATATTAGAAGAAAGCAAATAGGTTATCTAAGATTGCACTTCCACAACAAGGTTTTATTTTCTATTTCTACTGTTACTCTAATGAATGCAAGCTAAAGAAAATAAATTATAGATAAATATTTTTAAGGTTTTTCCAATTGGATTAAGGGCCTAGGGTTGTGACCATAACCTAGGTGTTTGCCTAATGGGATAAAGATGTTTGTACTTGTCTTGTTGACTGGGGTGTATTATACCTCTCAACTCCACGTTACCCACTCAATACCTCTCGGTTAGAGAGTGATTTTGCCCAATTTGGCTTCCTCAAGTCCAAATGGGTATCAACCAAAACAGTTGATAAGAGCTCAAGTCAGGTTCTTGCTATCTCTAGTTTGAACCCGTTAATTAGGTTAATCAATCTCTCAATTAATCCACTTTCTTGTTATCTAAGTTATCCTAGACTAGGTCCATCTTTCTTAAGTAGAGACTAAGTCAAATAGGCATGAATCAATGTTTGCAACCATTAATTCTAAAATTGAAGCATGAACTAAGATAAATAATCAACACCCAATCATAAACAAGCATAAAATTAATCACCCATAAGGTTTTACACACTAGGATTGGGTCACAACCCTAGTAAAAATCTAGCTACTCATAATGGGATTTGAAGAAAATAAAGATGAAAAGCTAATTAAACTCATAATGAAAGATTAAAATGACGAAATCTAATGTTAAAATACTCAAATAAGCTAAAACTTCCTAAAATAGCAAAGAGAAACGACTACAACAATATTTTATGTTCCAACTTGACCTAATTTTGTGAAACTCATCTATTTATACAGGGCCGAAAATTACGGATAAAAATACGCCTTGGGAGGTTTTGCGACCGCACAATTTCATGTGCGGTCCACAAATTTCTTCAGTTGGTAGGAAGGTGAGTTCTGCGGACGCACATTTTTGGACTGCGGCTGCACAATTCTTGTGCTGTCCGCACTTCACAAAGGCCCCCGGACCTGGTCCTTTGGCATTCTCTCTCATCTTTGTCTCTTAAGCCTAGTTCTGTGGCCGCACAATTCATGTGTGGTCCGCACATTACTGAAAGTTTTGCTATATTTTCTTCTTTGTTTGATGCTGCAGATGGAATTCTGCAGTCCGCAATTTCTTCTGCAGTCGCAGAATTTCTTCTGCGATCGCAGAATTCCTTCTGCGGACCGCACATTTGTGCTTCTGCGTTCTTTATTGTCATGTACTTCGAGAACACAATTCAATACTTTTGGACTAAAACAAAAGCTAAAAGGTGCTAATGAGCAGTCAAAATCCCCACTTATCACAGGTAACCAAGGAGAAAGGACAAAAATAACAAGTGATTTCCCTAGAAACCTCATGAACGCTATCAACTAAAGCTGCAAAACAGTGGACGAGGACGTGATACCCAACGCTTCCTCTAGGCGTGAAAGGTCGCCTCCCCTTCACTGTAGCATTACAAAACGCAGTGAAAAAGAGGCATCCACGTCCGCAGAAGAATGGACGCCCCCAACTGTGAAAAAACTCCTCGAAGCATGGCTGATCAACACACTGGTGAGCATGCTCAACAAACCCGCTCCAGGAACGACTACAAAAATCGCAAGAGCTTGCATGATACAACAAACATACGAGAAGTGCAACCGACAAAACCCTCCGAGGGTAGGTATAACTCACAATATTACTAACAGTGCATGTGACATTGCCCTCGCTGCCGTTCTAAAGAGGATGGAAGAAATAGAGAATGGAAACAAAGCACTCTGAGACCAGATGAAAGAACACCAAGAACGAGTCGACAAGATACCATGTGCTCCTAAGCTGTTTCCAAAACAAGGGACATCAACAGGTTCGTGGAGCAGTCGTAGTGCGATGATG
Organism: Nicotiana otophora; assembly: GCA_000715115.1. Lineage (NCBI taxonomy): Eukaryota > Viridiplantae > Streptophyta > Magnoliopsida > Solanales > Solanaceae > Nicotiana > Nicotiana otophora. The sequence continues at coordinate 48,864 of AWOL01S0003847.1, read as the reverse complement.
CAGCCCCGTATGCCATACCAAAGACGTTCAAAATGCCGCCCTACATCAGGATATACGACGGAACGACCGATCTCGAGGATCATGTGACCCACTACGTCACCGCAATGAAAGACATTGACCTCGCCAAGGAACAAGTGTCCTCTATTTTGCTGAAGAAGTTTGGCGAAACCCTTACTGGAGGGGCATTGACATGGTATTCACAGCTACAATCCCGCTCCATAGAAACTTTCGAGGAAATGGCCGATAAGTTCGTAACTGCCCATGCCGCAGCCAAGAAGGCCAAAGCAAGAGTAAATGACATATTCACTAACAAGCAGTCCTTGGGAGAGGGACTAAGGAACTTCCTTGCCTGATTCAACAGAGTAAGGATAACTCTGCCGAACGTGTCCGAAGGGATGTCGGTCGCGGCTTTCCAGAATGGGTTGAGTAGAGATGGTTGAAGAGTGACTAAAAAACTGTTGAGGCGATTGATGAAATATCCTCCAACCACTTGGGATGAAATCCATAATGCCTATTATGCCGAGGTCCGAGCAGACAAGGACGACCTTAACGAACCAACTCATCGGCTAATTTCAGTACAAATCGAATCCAGAAAAGAACGAAGAGACAACATCATGAGGGATCACTCGGTCTCGCGACCTAATAGGGAACGACACCAGCCATACGTCAGGGCGTCCACTACACCTTTCCTTTGCTATGAAGAAGGCCCATCCATGCCAAGGATAGGGACTCACCGGAACAAAGGTAAAGTGGTCGCCAAAGCTGAGATCTAATCCAACACCAGAAAATCCGACGTCCTTTATGAGTTAAACGAGGAACATGGGTATAAAACAGAAGATTGCATCGCCCTGAGATAAGAAGTCACAAACATGTTGCGGCAGGGACACCTCAAAGAGTTGTTAAGCGACAAGGGGAGAAACAACTTCTCCAGAGGACATTAACACCAGGGCCCGCCAAAGACGCCATCACCAGCTCGTACTATCAACATGATAATTGGCGGCTGTGATAACGCCTCTGTCAACAGCGTGAAGTTCACCACCACTCACAAGCTCAAGCATTCTATCACCTACCATCAACTAAGTGCAGAGAACTACCAATTAAAGCTCAAAACGAATAAAGTGTAGTGAATTAGTGTGCAATAAGCGACTAAAATACGTAATTATATCCTACCACCAACACCCCAGACTTAAACCATTGCTCGTCCTTGAACAACCAAACTACACTCCACATAGACACGACCTTTTTAAACAACTCTGAGAAATCATCACACCAAGAATATTTAAAACAAATTAAGGTCAATACCGTAACATCCTAGCCTCAAGATTTGACTCAAAAGCACCACGCTTTATTTATAACCCACTCACTTACTCTAACACAGAGGTCATGAATTACCTTTCCTTCATGAATCAAGTGCTCCCACACCACAATAGAGAATATTCCGCGCACAATAAAATTTAAGAACAATTAGGAACAATTCACTCACTCTCAGAAACAACATTCATATGCCGCAAAAGACGTACCATAGGCTTGCCCGTAGTGTACTACTATACTAATTGAGCTCATTCAGTCAAGGATAAAGTAGGGCTTTAAACTGGTTGTAATGTAGGTTACAGGATGGGTAGGATACATTTGGATATAAGAGTGACTACACCTCCCTAAGCACGTTAATACATACATTTCATTGTTCAAAACCGCACACTTATGTCAAATCATAACTCCACCTTCACATCAATATACATTAACTCCCTACTTCTTTAAGCACAATTACATCAAGAGTCACCACTATCAACGAATATTTTGCACAACAATATAACTATTTTTTTTCTTTTCTTTTTCCAATTTAAGTGGATTGTTTTTTTAATACAGTGCACCTTTATCCTTATTTCATTAGTTCCACTCAAAAGCCAAACCAACCACCCCACACTTCAACTTTTATAAAGTTCATAACAAGTTTAAGTGCTTACGGGAGGTACAAAGTTCAAATAGAAGGTCAATTCAAACAAATGGTTAGGTCTTATAATGTGATTTCCAAAGAAAACATGATTATAGGCTCAAAGGAGTTGACTAAGATACATAACAGTTAGGTGGGTAAAAGCTTATAACTAGCTCAACAAAGAAATACCTAAAACCACTTCCAAGACTGAATAAAACTAATATTTCGCTTTGCAAACACACAAGGCATGTTCTAGACATCAAATGCAGTGCACAGAATAGCACAAAACCTCCCACACACATNATAAGGTTCAAATAGATGGTCAATTCAAACAAGTGAGTAGGGCTTGTAATGTGGTTGCCAAAGAAATAGGATTACAGGCTCAAATAGGTTAACTAAGATACATAAGAATTAGGTGGGTAAAAGCATATAACTGGCTCAACAAAGAAATGCCTATGTCACTTCCAAAACTGAATAAACTACTATTTCGCTTTGCAAACATACGGGGCAAGTTCTAGATATCAAATGCAATGCACAGAATAACACAAAACCTCCCACACACATGGCACATAACTCACTCAAGATTGGACTATCAAGATACTCTAGTCAAAGCAGTTAAGCAAAGTTAAGATCAAACAATTTAAGGTACTTATACAAGAGTAAAAAACTGAGCCTAAGCATCACAACTAAAGCACTCACTATTCTCAAGGTATAATAAAGTCAAGAGATATTGCTTTCAATTCAAATTACAACACAAGGCTTCCTACTAGTCTACAAAATAAAAACTAACTACACACAATTCAAACAAAACCCTTGAAAAAGAACCGCGGCACAAAGAAAAATCAAGGGGGAATTATTACACTACTTAACAAAAGAAAGTCTTTTTGTCTTTTTCTTTAGACTTTAATCCCTCAAAAAACCTGTCGATGATATCCATCGTCGGGAAAATCGATATTGTTTCAATTTTTATTGTTTTTTCAATTTTCCAACTACTACAACTAATAAACAAAAAACTAATATACATACATACAACATACAATTACCCCCACACCACACTTTAAGTTGTGGCATGCCCTCATGACACATAATTAAAAAGCATAAGGTAAAAGAAACTTTCCTGAACATCTAGTCGGGGTCTGAGTCAAAGTCGGGCTCAATTTCTTGCGCCCAAACCAATGCACACATCCATGCACATAGCTTCTTCTAAGCGTTTTTGGGGTACACCCCACACTTATCTTTCTCGCTCACTGCAGCCTTCTCTTTTGAGCCCTTCACTTTTTACTCAACACTTGCAGCTGGTTTGTCCTTTTGTGCCCCCTTTTCTACATTCATATCAAAAGTCACCGTCTCCTCACCCACTCTAAGCATGAGTTTTCTCTCGTGTATATCCAATATTTCTCTACCCATTGCTAATAATAGTCTTCCTAGGATGAGGGAGACCTCCTTGTTTTCCTCCATATTTACCACTATAAAATCTACAGAAAATACAAACTTATCCACATGAACTAACACATCTTCCACTATACCCTCGGTATTAAAGTCATTTGGTATGCCAGCTGCAAATATATTGGCACTGACCTTATCTCTCCAATCTCCTTCTCCAGTTTTCTATAAATAGATAGAGGCATTAAGTTAATTGAGGCACTAGAATCATATAAAGACTTATCAAAATGAATAAAGCCTAAAGACAAAGGTATAGTAAAACTCCCTAGATCTCCAAACTTTTGTGGGAGTTTGTTTTGAAATATCGCACTGCAATGCTCTGCGAGCTTAACCACTGAGGTCTCCTCGATTTACCTCTTCATTGTAAGGATCTCCGTCGAGAATTTGGCATAAGCAGGCATTTGGGAGAGCACTTCTGTGAATGGTAAGTTTACATGAACCTGTTTCAGCACATCTAAAAATATCCTAAACTACTTGTCCAGTTTTTCTCTATATAGCTTTTGGGGGAAGGTAAAGCAGGCATATGATCGCTCTCATCATGTTCCTCCCTTATTGATTTTCCTTCCTTCTTCTTTTTATCAACATCATTCTTCAGCTGCTCCCCACTTTCTTTTGCAGCTATCCCATCTTTCTGGATCGGGGTAGGATCTTTCAGCACTTGCCCACCTCTCAAAGTTATAACATTCACCGTTTCTTTGGGATTTCTCTCAGTATCAATTGGGAGAGTTCCTGGAGCACTCTCAGATAATATTGTTGCAATATGTCCCACTTGTTTCTCCAAGTTTTGAAAACCAGTGCCCAGTTCTTTGATATCTACTCCATGGGCGTCCCACCTCTCATCTGTCTTGATAATGAAGGCCTTCATTAGATCCTCTAGACCAGGCTGAATGGGCTGTTAAGGCTAATATTACTGCCTCTGCTAATTTTGGTATGTTGGAGCTCCTTGTCCCTGGGGTATTGTATACGGTCGAAATAGATTTCGGCCTTAGCATGTCCGATCGAGTTCGAATGATGGTCTATCGAGGTAAGACCCCGAAGGTGGGACAAATTAAATCTCGAACCCGGGGAGGCCAATCCGTGTCAAGTTCAATATCATTATCAAGCTCGAATGGAAATCGATACAGAGTAGACCTACCATTCTGATAATCTAGAGACCAACCAATATTGACCTCGAATCAATTCGAGGGCTCGGACCAGGATCGGGCTCGAATCAAGATCGCGAGCTCGAGTCGAAATCAAGCTCAAACCAAAATCGAGGGCTCTAAGCAAGATTGAGCTCGCAGACAAAAGCCGTTGCAATCCCACTAGAGAGAATCTTGGAAGAGATTATGAAAAAGCTGACTTATCATGGGTCTCCCACTGAATGTTTATTTTATTATGCTTGGAGCCAAATCCCTCCACTATAAAAGGGCTTGGTTACCATTTCTTAAGGACAAGTTTTTTGAGGCTTACATTATAATAAAAGCACTATATTCTTTTACAGCAAAGGATTGTTCTTTCAGTTTTCTTAGATTGATTCTATTTGTGGAATCCTAAGATTCATTGTTCCTAAACCTTATCTATTTCACATTCTCTGCAATCTATATTCACATTCATATTTATCATTACATTTTGTGTTAAGTTACAACATATATTTTTGGAACTGCGTATAAATTCAACTATATCCATTTTTCGGGTAAACAGTTTGGCGCCTACCGTGGGGCCGAGGATAACAGTGGTTATTTGATACAAATCTGAAAAAACACGCCGTTGTGCTTTGCGCTTATTTCCGAAAACATCTTGGATTTCGGATCAGCTACGAATAACCATCAATCAAATGGTTTCACCGATCGATAACGAAGCCGGCCTTCAAGATGAAACCAACAACTTGGCACCCGTGGTCGGAAGGCTAATTGACAATGGCACCGAGACTCGAATTGAAGTACCCGAAATTCGAGCCGAAATACCATTGGATTTTAATTCACAAATAGCTTTGGAGGCGAATCAGCGTTCCGAGCCGAAAAGAAGCATTTAGCGCAGTGCTCGATCCGTAGCCCGAGACACCCAAAATGCGGGAGAAATCGGGGCCAACTTACGTATGATCTTCGAGATGCTACAAGCCCAACAAGTAGCGATAGCTCAGCTACAGAGCCAAACTCGTGCACAAAGCGGGACGGATTCCAATCCACTTCGAAAAGTTACCCCTAGAACATAGCCCACATAGTGAAATCTAACGAACAAGAATCGGGGACTACTCCTGGAATTACTAAATTGCTCGAGGAACTCACAAAACGAGTCGAAGACAACGACAAGAGGGTAGAAATGTACAATGACAGGATCGATCAAATCCCGGGGTCTCCACTAATGATAAAGGGTCTTGATTCGAAAAAATTCATACAAAAGCCTTTTCTGTCGAGTGCGGCACCGAAGCCAATCCCCAAAAAATTCCGTATGCCCGAAATTCCCAAATATAATGGTACGATCGATCCCAATGAACATGTCACCTCTTACACATGTGCCATAAAAGGCAACGATTTGAAGGACGATGAGATCGAATCCGTGTTGTTGAAAAGGTTCAGGGAGACCCTCTCGAAAAGGAGCAATGATCTGGTACCACAATTTACCGCCGAATTCCATCGATTCTTTTGCCATGTTAGCGGATTCGTTCGTAAAGGCACATGCTGGTGCCATAAAGGTTGCAACAAGGAAATCAGTTCTCTTCAAAGTAAAGCAAAGGGGGGATGAAATGCTGAGGGAATTCGTATCCCGATTTCAAATGGAACGCATGGAATTACCCCCGGTCACAGACGATAGGGCCGTACAAGCTTTCACCCAAGGGTTGAACGAGCTAAGTTTGACAGCATCACATCGGCTGAAATACAATTTGATCGAGTATCCGGCGATAACCTGGGCAGGTGTACACAACCGATATCAATCGAAGATTAGAGTTGAGGATGATCAGTTGGGGGCTCCGTACGGACCCGTTCATTAGAATAGGACAGTTACTAAAAACCCAAAGGAGATCGACAGAGAACAAAGGTCGAACAGAGACCGATATCGACCGTACGTCGCGGATCGGGTGAACAACGGTTCGGCACGCAATGCAGTTCGAAACAATCGAAGGATTGATAGAGGACAAAATTCTCCTGGGCTTATGAGTAAGAAAGGTTTCGATAAATATGCGGATCCTATAGAAGCACCTCGATTATCGGAATACAACTTCAACGTTGGTGCATCTTCTATCGTGTCAGCCATCGGATGCATCGAAGACACTAAATGACCTCGACCCATGCAGACCGATCCTGCCCGAAGAAATCCCAATCAAATGTGCGAATATCATGGTACCCATGGCCACAGAATGAAAGATTGCAAGCAACTAAGAGAGGAAGTAGCTCGCTTATTTAACAAAGGGCACCTTCGGAAATTTCTGAGTGATAGGGCGAAGAACCATTTTAGAAACAGGGATTTCGGCAAACAAAACGAGCAAGAAGAACCACAACACATCATTCACATGATCATCGGCGGCATCGATACCCCTCAGGGACCAGTGCTTAAACGCACTAAAACATCGATGTTGAGGGAAAAATGATCTCGGACTCAAGATTATGCACCCATGGGGACTTTGTCCTTTGATGATAACGACGCAGAAGGGGTCATCCAACCTCACAACGACGCACTGGTAATATCTGTACTCATGAATAAAACTAAAATTAAGCGTTTGTTAATAAATCCAGGTAGCTCGGCCAACATCATCCAATTAAAGGTAGTACAGCAGCTCGGCCTACAGGATCAGATCGTACCCATAACTCTAGTTCTAAACGGGTTCAATATGCCATGTGAAACCACCAAAGGTGAGATAATCCTACCAATAAACGTGGCCGGAACCATCCAGGAAAAAAAGTTTCACGTGATCGAAGGCGATCTGAGATACAACGCCCTATTCGGAAGACCATGGATCCACAACATGAGAGTTGAACCTTCGACCCTACACCAGGTCCTCAAATTTCCGACATCGAGAGGTGTCAAAACGGTGTACGAAGAACAACCAGCCGCAAAGGAAATGTTCGCCGTCGATGAAACTAAACCAATATCCTCACTTTTGCCGATAAAAGGATCAGGCTCGGAAGGAGAACAGGACACCAAATAGCAATCACAGACATCGGCTTCAACCCAGCCAGACAACCAGAAAATCGAAGAGGATGATGATCAAAGGGTCCCTCGATCTTTCGTGATCGCCGATGACTCCGACGCCACCAAATCAACAATCGAGGAGCTAGAGCAAGTCACATTATTCGAGCACTGGCCCGAGCGAAAGGTATACTTGGGAACGGGGTTAAGCCCCGAACTCAGGAAAAAACTCGTTCGATTTCTTATCAATAACATCGATTGTTTTGCCTGGTCCCATTTAGATATAACAGGTATCCCGCCGGACATAACTACGCACCGGCTAAGTTTGGACCCCGGGTTCAGACCGGTGAAGTAAAAGAGAAGACCCCAGTCCGAGAGAAAGCACGCATTCATAAAAGACGAGGTAACCAAGCTTCTCAAAATAGGGTCCATTCAGGAGGTAAAATATCCCGAGTGCCTAGCCAACATAGTTGTAGTCCCTAAAAAAGGGAACAAACTTAGAATGTGAGTGGACTATAAGGATTTGAACAAAGCATGCCCCAAAGATTCTTTTTCGCTGCCCAACATCGATCGCATGATTGATGCCACGGCCGGCCACGAGATCCTCACTTTTCTCGATGCCTATTCTGGGTATAATCAAATCCAGATGAACCCGGAGGACTAAGAAAAGACTTCGTTTGTCACCAAATATGGAACGCATTGTTATAATGTGATGCCTTTCGGGCTAAAAAATGCAGGGGCTACTTACCAACGCCTAGTAAATAAAATGTTCAAAAAACAAATGAAAAAATCAATGGAAGTTTATATTGATAATATTCTAGTTAAATCCCTGTGCGCAGAGGACCATTTGACCCATTTGCAGGAAACGTTCGAGATTTTGAGGAAATACAACATGAAGCTTAACCCCAAAAAATGTGCTTTCGGGGTCGGTTCGGGCAAGTTCCTCGGCTTCATGGTGTCAAATCGGGGAATCGAGATTAACCCC